>JASCZW010020795.1:0-11688 GCA_034211315.2 Aedes japonicus
TGGGTGACCACAGCTTGCTGGGTAGCTACAAGTAGCACGGAAATTTTTTAAAAATTGATTACAATAGTTTTTAATTTCAATCATTTTTTTCAAGCAAGTAGCGATAGGTTAATGTTCCCATAGTGCCGTTATTGTTTGTTTGTTAATCACACATTTAATCCAGAGATTTACGAACAAATGAGTTGACTTTTTCCAGAATAATGTTTGCTTTTATGCTAACTAAAAGTAAATTGGTGCGCAAAAAGTACCTGTAACTCGTGGTAAACCCTAAAAGGTACATGGCGGACTTTTTATTGTTAAAACGCTATATCTTAATTATGCTTCAACCATTCCAGCTGAAACTTTCACTTAAATCAAGGGGAATGGTAGTTCTAAATTTTGGATAAATTTTTTCCCTCCAACCCATCCCCCTTCTTTTCGTGGCTGAAACTAGGTGGCTTTGAGGGTATTTTTCATGATGATATTAAAATTGTTTTTGTTTTTCACTTTTTTTTAACGGTTTTATGGTTCTCAAGTTTGATTATGAGAAAAAACCTGAGTGATCTCAGACGTTGCGAATCAAAACAAACCCAAAAAGGAGAGAGTTCGACTCCTATGTGCGTTTCAAAACAGAGTGAATACAAACTACCGCTAGAAACTATCACAAAGCTATCAGTAGTACATGAGCGCCTACCAACACGTTACTTTTGCCTGTTGAGGTGGCGGATTCGTCCGTAACTCGACCTATCCTGCAGTGGGATGTTAGGCAAAGGTAACGTCATTGATTCGAGTACTACTTTACCTATGCCCTTTCGCTCAATTTTCAATACTTCTATTCTATTTCCAATCTACCGTACACTGACGGAACTTTCAACGCTTTCTCTTCATATCTTTCACTCTAGCATACATAACAGTCCACTCTTGGTGCCTCATGGTGATGAGCGAACATCTCCTCCTACAATATATTTCCTTACATATAAGATGTTCTAGGTTCTACAAATTTTGCTGGAGCTTAGATAGTTCGTTGTCATTAGTTCAACCAAGCCTAATGTAATGCTCCTAACATGCTCCTCTGGTCATTTGTGAACACAAAAAGGAATGTTAATGGGCTACCGGTTGAAATTCATCTTGGCGACAGAATCGCCAGCACAACAGTGGACAAATGTGATCTCCTCTCTGAGCACTTCTAAAGTGTATTCAATGGCACCATGTCAGAATTGGAGCAAGTCAGCGAAGCACTCAGAGATACTCCCAGAGATGCGTTTGACTTCAATATTCCTGCGATTACATCAGACCTCGTTGAAGCCACAATCCGGAAGTTGAAACTCTCAAACGTGGCAGGACCTGACGGAATTCCTTCATGTGTACTTAAAAAATTGCTCTGCAGTGTTTAAGATTCCTCTTTTGAAGAATTTTCAATATCTCGTTACGCCAGGGAAAATATCCAACACGTTGGAAATCTTCGTTCAGGTTCCCGATTTTCAAAAAAGGAGATAAACAAAATGCCGAAAATTATTCAGGGATCACATCGCTCTGTGCCTGCTCAAAAGTCTTCGAGATCATCGTCAACGACTTGTTGTTTGCTAGTTGCAGACACAACATCTCTCCTGAACAACATGGATTTCACCCCAGAAGATCGATTTCAACCAACTTGCACCTTTCGTTTCCTCGTGTCTCAGGAATATGGAAACTGGATCTCAAGTCGACGTTGTTTAAACGGATCTCAAGGCTGCTTTCGACCGGGTCGACCATGCTATACTTTTGGCAAAGTTAGGCAAACTTGGTGTGTCAAATAACTTAGTTCTTATCTAACGGACAGGATACTCTGTGTGAAGATCGGCTCAGCTCAATCGAGCTACTTTACTAATATGTTGGGCGTACCTCAAGGCAGCAACTTGGGACCACTGCTGTTCTCAATTTTCATCAACGAGGTTGGACTGATACTTCCACCTAACTGCAGGTCGTTCTATGCAGACGATGTGAAAATTTATGTGGTTGTGCGATGCTTCGCTGATTGTTTACGACTACAGCACTTGATCAGTAGCTTTGAAGAGTGGTGTTCCAGGAATTTCCTCACTCTGAGTGTTACTAAATGCTTCATTATCACTTTCCATCGAAAATTGCACCCAATTGCGTTTGATTACATGATAAACAATCAACCTCTGCAGAAAGTTGATACTGTTCGTGACCTTGGAGTCACGTTTGAATCCGGTTTGACATTTAGACAACACTACACGGATATGATTACCAAAGCAAACAGACAGCTCGGTTTCATGATTAAGATCTCCGACGAGTTTCGTGATCCCACCTGTCTGAAATCATTGTACTGCTCTCTCGTGCGTTCTATTCTGGAATTTGGAGCCTTGGTGTGGTGCCCGTATCAAAGAATCTGGATTGCGAGAATTGAAGCAGTTCAAAGAAAATTTGTTCGTTATGCTCTCCGTCATCTGCCGTGGAAAGCTCCTGTCAACCTTCCAGCGTACCAGGATCGTTGCTCACTCTTGGGTATTGAAACATTGGAGCATAGGCGTACAGTCATGCAAGCAGTTTTCGCAGCAAAAGTGCTACTAGGTGAAACCGACTCTCCAGGAATTCTGGCCGAACTGTTCATCTACGCTCCTGAACGAGTTCTGCGAACAAGAAATTTTCTGCAGCTCGGAACTCGTGCAGCAAACTACGGCCAACACGATCCAATTCGATTCATGTCATCGCGCTTCAATAAACTCTACGCTCTGTTTGACTTCAACTGTTCCGCTGAGACCTTCCTTCACCGGATTCAGCGTAGTTGGCTGACGAGACGCTAGTTCAGAAATTGTGGCATTTACAATTCTTACTGTGGCATTTACAGTACTACGTACTGGCACTAATGGCGAAGACATTAGACGACTGATTCCATCACGACAGATTATTTTAAGTTTACTGACAAGTTTTGTGTGTACTAGAATTAATTTAGTTCTGCTTGCTTTGTATTACTTCTATTCATGTTGATTTATGTAGTGTAAGATTTAGTAATAGGGGGTTTTCACGCCACATGACTTTACCCTATTCCAATAAGATGTTAAGTCAGTTAGAATTATATCAATAAATAAATAAATAAATAAATAAATAAAATGTGTGAAATGTCTTTGCTGATTTATAGTACGAATTTATAGTGCGAATCATTGTTCACCTATTTTCATTTATATTTGTTGTTTTAGGCGCTCCAGGTTGTTATGGCGTTCAAGAGATAAATTCTATTAAATCAACCACAGCTATAATACAGTTTTAATGAAAGAAGTATTCTCAAACAGACTCACGGGAACTTTGTGCATAAAAAGCAATCTATTTTTCTACGTATCAGATATTCTATGGTCTCCAAACCATCCCGGAGTCCAAATCAAATGATCTATTAGATCATCCATATGACTCATTGTCCTTAGTAACGCAGAATACCCACAACATATTCAAAGAGACTATGCGAATGGAATATTGTCCATTTCCCTCCTTATAATATTTTATCCTTTCCCGACCAAAAGGAAACAACAAAATTATATCAAGTTTTGTTATTGAGTTATGTTACCTTTTATAACAGAGATTGTTAGAATTAAGATCGCGGATGTTGTTTAAATAACAGAATTTGTAACAAAAAATCCTCAAAAGATAACAAAATTATAGCAAAGTAAGATAAAGATATAACATAAACAAAACAAACTTTGTAACAGTTTTGTTACGATGTAGCAAAATCCTATCAACAAGTGTTATAACTAATTTACTTCTTTTCGTTCAGAAAATTATTCAGATGAAAACGTCTTTATCTAATCTAATCTCATACTAACGCAGCCAATTCTTGAAAGCATCCTGGAAAATAATGTTTTCTTGAATACATCATTTTTCTTGTCATCGGCCAGGCCAACTGCGTAGTATGTGCCGCAGAGAAGATTCCAAGAAATAGAGCGATTCCAGAAAGATCTAAAATCGCTTTACTACTCTGAATCAAGGGAAGGAAGAGAGCGTGGACCTCCCGTACCAAACGCTTCCATGTTGAGTTATACAGTGTGATAATTTGTACCTTATCGTTGGGAGCATACATGCTAGAAAGATTAGTTTATGCTCCTTTTGCCTGTGGGTGAACTTTTGGCATTTGAACCAAAAGCGTGGCAATAATTGTCAAGGTTATAGCGCTTTATCTTGCTCCATGGGGGGTAAGTGGAATAAAACTTACGATGATGGATAAATGCGAAGCTGAAAATAGCATAAAAAATATTGTGAAGAGATGTTATAATATAAAATGAGAATAACATGTGTACTATCTGCATGTATTCTGATTCCATGGATGATCCAAAATTATAAACCATATAAAGAAATAAAGAATACTTACATTTTTCGTGGTAGGGTAAGACTTCAGCATGCTATCTTACCGCGCTGCTTACATTGCGTTGGTGGGACTGCCTCCTAAGGTATAGCTGACGAGATACAGCGTTTCTTACTCGGCCGCTGGTGGACAGACCTCCTTGGTGGACAGACGCTCGGCACGCACCTCCTCAATCTAGCTGAAGTCAGAAGGACAACAGTGCCCAGGCTGCACTACCTGCTAAGTACGCAAACCTTAGCTGGCGGTCTTTGTCATCTGTTGAATAGTGAATATAATCGATTCCCTCCCAAAATATGTAATGATCGGTAGCATTTTCCCAAAAGAAATTTTGTTGTACCCGGAGGCAGAGTTATAACGAAGGATTTTGATAAATGACAGAGTGTAAAGTGAAAAAAAGAAGACCAGTGCAATGTAAAAACCGGCCATTTTCTGGTCAGAAGCAATGATCGAAGCTAACGCGCATGCGCGTCAGTGCGTCTAAGTGGCTGGCATATAATTTCAGATGCACTCATCACGTGGTCTACAGAGGCTGAGCTGTAAATTTTTGTCATTCATTGCCCAGTGATTGTGATTTTTCAAGTTTAATTTCTGTTCGAAAGTATTTTTTAACTGCGATTTTCATTGTTTTTCATTTGTGCACGAAGTACTAAATATATTCGTGCTGTTCCTCGCGAGAATGATGATGTGGAAATATTTGCCGAATAGCGGAGAGCTTCTCCTTTAGAGACATAAATGCATCCTTTAGCATCACAGGGTGGCCGTCCAAATGAAGACTGAACATCAGCAATAATTGCCGGTGAGATCTATCCGATTATAACTAAATTTGAACGATACTGCTAAATACGTGCCATCATCAAAACAATATGACTTGATGATGGAAGTGTATGCACAACACTAATTTCCATTTGATATTTGTATTGTGTCCATGCGGGGCTGGTTGTAAGTGAAAGTGACCTCGGAATGGACGTTAGTAACCAGGCATTCTGTAATGGGTCACTGGAATTCAACAGAGCAATCACCTTCCAACTCCCGGGCTAAAAATGTTTGTCGTGTCGACAAAAGTTCGTTTAACCTTCCTTGTGCATTGGGGTCGTTTTTGACCAATCAACATCACAAAAAAGCTCTTATGTCTAAACGGAATAAACTAGGACTCTAAAATTTTCTGACTTTTCCTAACTTTTGAAAACGAATATATTTAGGGTAGTAACAGCTTTCAGCGACCTCTAGAAATGCCGCTACAAAAAAAGTTACACATAGTGCATTCAGGGTCAAAAAAGACCCAAGACTTTGCTTCGCTCCCAAATATTTATTTTTGAACTGATTTTTGATATCTTGGTCTCAAATGAAAGGTATAGATTCTTAGAACGCCGTGCTGACCTGTTTTGTTTTTTGATTGGCCATTCTGGGCACATAGGTACCCAGAACCGGTAGTGGTATGCATCCGTAGTGGGCAATTTTGAAACCTCAAGTATTTGTACCGTTCGACGGTTTAAAATTCACGATTTTGAACATCGATCTTCAAAAACATCATGCCATAGATCAACCGGAGTATTTGGCCACATCCGGATACTCTGATACCGGTTCCGGTAGAGTCCAAAGTGGACAATTTTGAAAACTCAACTATTTGTACCGTTCGACGGTTCAAAATTCATGGTTTTGAAGACTGATACCCAAAACATCATAACATAGATCAACCAGGCCATTTGGTCACATCCGGATACTCTGGAACTGAATCCGGTAGGGCCCAAAGAGGAGAATTTTGAACCCCAAGTATTTGTACCGTTCGACGGTTCAAAATTTATGGTTTTGAATACTGATATCTGAAACCATCGTGCCATTGACCTTCCAGTGAATTTGGCCACATCCGGATACTCTGGAACCGAATCCGGTAGGGCCCAAAGAGGACAATTTTGAAACTTCAAATAATTGTACCGTTCGACGGCTTAAAATTCATGATTTTGAATACTGATATCCGTAAACATCATGCCAATGACCTACCAGCGAAGTTGGCCACATCCGGATACTCTGGAACCGAATCCGGTAGGGCCCAAAGAGGTCTATTTTGAAAGTCCAAGTAGTTGTACCGTTCGACGGCTTAAAATTCATGATTTTGAATACTGATATCCAAAAACATCATGCCAAAGTTCAACCGGAGTATTTGGCCACATCCGGATATGCTGGTACCAGTTCTGGTAGGGTCCAAAGTGGACAATTTTGAAAACTCAACTATTTGTACCGTTTGGCGGTTCAAAATTCATGGTTTTGAATACTGATATCCAAAAACATCATATCATAGATCAACCAGGACATTTGGTCACATCCGGATACTCTGTAACTTAAACACAATCCTTTGGAGGCCATTTTCTCACCAACTAAAGATTGCTAACGCTAATCAAGATCATCAATAGGGAAAATTTTCACTTCCCAACGATGTTGGTTTGCGTGTTTGTCTTCCGGTTTGCGAGAAAATTGTGTCCAAAGATATGTTTACAAAGCTACCCTAACATTTTCACTAACGTTGGTTAGCTTTCGGGTTTTCGGACCGGGTTTGCAAATTGAAAAAAAAACATGGGGCTCTTATTTCAACGCGATAGAAAAAATTGCATTTGATAATACTTTTAAATTATGTTTTTACAGTATTTACATAATTACTGAAGATGTTTGTCATTAGTAGGTGGCATGATTTTATTTTTTATTTTATTATAAGGATATTTTCCAAAAAACAATCGATTATCACTGTACATAGTCGGCTTAGGGTTGGTTTCTGGGATTTAATAGACGAATTCGAGTCGTGATCGGGTTTTGAAAAATAAAACATGTTGGGTTCAATTTTTCAAAACATAATACTCAAACATTTCTACTTTTACATGTTGTTTTTTAAATAAGTATTGCAAACATTAGTGGTAACTTTGTAAAAACTTTTAAAAATATTACCAGCTCTATGAAAAATGTATTACTTTGATTATAAAATGGACAAGTTTTTTTCTTTTATCAGTTGAATTTCATCGTGAATGATGATTTTGATTTTAGATCTTCAGGTGACGAAGTGGTTGAGTCAGAACAGGAAAAGAATGTTATCGAAAATACTTCGAATTCTAAAGATAAATCATCAACAAGTGATGAAGAATATTTATCGTGGATTTTTAAAGATGGAACTCGGTGGGCTAAAAATATTGTCAGGGTGGATTCAAAAGTTGGACGGAAGCGGTCTTTCGAGATTTTGAAAAATCGTCCCGGAGTAACAAGCTATGCAACTGCTCGTATCAACAATGAAGTTAAAGCTTTTGAAGCTTGCATTTTTGGGTTTTCTATCATTCATTTTCAAGTCCAACAAGGAGCCAGTTGAGACATTATGGCACGAGATGCTGGACGGCCGATCTTTGGGCAACAATGTCAGCTCGGAGATTTAAATATATTTTGCAATGATCCGAACTGATAACAGTACGATCTACTGAAAAGGTAATCGGTATACGAAAGTTTTGGGATCACTGGAATACTTTTACACCTCACGAGGTCGTTACAAATGACGAGCAGCTTGTTGCATACCGTGGAAGGGTTTTTTTTGTAGGCAATACATGCCGAATAAAGCCGCGAAGTATGGGATCAAATTTTTTAATTCTTTCTACAGTGTAACCGGATATGTACTCCATTCGCAAATTTACATGGGCAAACGAGCAGACGGTAAAAAGAAATAAACCAGGGACAAAGAGTTACCGAGGATCTATTGCTAACCGAGTTCACCTCTTTACCATTGCCTAAGAGCCTCTTGAAAAAGAACATTGGTGTGGTCGGATCGCTCCGGAAAAACAAAACATGCACCCTTACCCCCCCCCCTCCCCCCCTCCTACACTGCTGGTTACCATGGGTCGGCAAATACACTCATCCCTCTTCGCTCAAACGCAAGATATCACCTTGTTCTCCTACATACCAAAATAGGGGAAAAACGTGATTCTCTAAGTACCTCCCACCATGACCAGGCCGTTGACTCTACAGAGAAGAAAAAGCCAGATATCATTAACTTCCACAATCGGCACAAGGGTGCGGTTGATACCGTTGATCGCCGCATTGCCTCATATTCCGTGAAACGCGCAACGAAAAATTTTAAAAATGTAGTCGTGTGCAATGGTATCGATCTATCACTGAATAATGCGTTTGTTGTGTACGATAAGATTTTCAGAGATTGGACTAACGCTTTGAACCGGAAACGGTTGTTTCTGGAACAGCTTGGGAACAACGCTGGTATCCCAACAGATAGCACAACGTGAAACGATTCCAAGACCTGCCTTTTCAGCCCAAATCGTAATCGTACCTCAAAGCAGTATTGGAACTTCAATTGTTGCCCATCCACCTATCCAGCCTGATAAAAGAAATATGAATCCAACAAAGAAGAGAGGACGGTGCTCTTTTTGCGAAGGTTCCGACAATAAGTATTCAACAATGTGCTGCCAATGCGGTAATTGTACATGTAAAATTCATACCGCAACATTTTGTCCATCGTGTAGAATTTTAAAACCGTAAACACCTGTCAATTTGACCACCGTATGACTTTTATTTACTCGCATCAACCCTGAAATGTACAATAAATAGGTTAAACATGTATCAATTAGTTTTTACTCCAAAAACAAAGGAAAACGGGCTATTAGTTTATGTATGTAGTAACTATACAAATTAGTGGGTACAAGAGAAGTCTAAATTGGGTCCATTCCGAGTTTTAATCCATGACATGATGGATGTCTCCGGGCATACAGATGGCATGACGTTTTCATCAAGGTGACAACCATTATAATCATGAATTTTGAGCCACCGATCGGTATAAAAAAAAAGAGTTCCAAAACTGTCCTCTTTGGGCCCTGCCGGATTCGGTTCCAGAGTATCCGGATGTGGCCAAATTCGCTGGTAGGTCAATGGCACGATGTTTTGGGATATCAGTATTCAAAACCATAAATTTTGAACCGTCGAACGGTACAAATACTTGGGGTTCAAAATTGTCCTCTTTGGGCTCTACCGGATTCGGTTCCAGAGTATCCGGATGTGGCCAAATTCGCTGGTAGGTCAATGGCACGATGTTTTGGGATATCAGTATTCAAAATCATGAATTTTAAGCCGTCGATCGGTACAATTATTTGAAGTTTCAAAATTGTCCTCTTTGGGCCCTACAGGATTCGGTTCCAGAGTATCCGGATGTGGCCAAATTCGCTGGTAGGTCAATGGGCACGATGGTTTCAGATATCAGTATTCAAAACCATAAATTTTGAACCGTCGAACAGTACAAATACTTGGGGTTCAAAATTCTCCTCTTTGGGCCCTACCGGATTCAGTTCCAGAGTATCCGGATGTGACCAAATGTCCTGGTTGATCTATGTTATGATGTTTTTGGGTATCAGTCTTCAAAACCATGAATTTTGAACCGTCGAACGGTACAAATAGTTGAGTTTTCAAAATTGTCCACTTTGGACTCTACCGGAACCGGAATCAGAGTATCCGGATGTGGCCAAATACTCCGGTTGATCTATGGCATGATGTTTTTGAAGATCGGTGTTCAAAATCGTGAATTTTAAACCGTCGAACGGTACAAATACTTGAGGTTTCAAAATTGCCCACTACGGATGCATACCGCTACCGGTTCTGGGTACCTATGTGCCCAGAATGGCCAATCAAAAAACAAAACAGGTCAGCATGGCGTTCTAAGAATCTATACCTTTCATTTGAGACCAAGATATCAAAAATCGGTTAAAAAATAAATATTTGGGAGCGAAGCAAAGTCTTGGGTCTTTTTTGACCCTGAATGCACTATGTGTAACTTTTTCCTAATGCATTAGGAAGGTTAACTGCAAACATTTTTCTTCCATAAAAACACTGCCGGACGATGGGCGTTGGATTGTACTCACACACACACACACACACACACACACACACACACACACACACACACACACACACACACACACACACACACACACACACACACACACACACACACACACACACACACACACACACACACACACACACACACACACACACACACACACACACACACACACACACACCAAAAACTATAGATAACGTGCTATGCCTACAACAAAATATCAACGCAACCGTACACATCCGATGCTCGAAGCACACTTTTATCGTTAACTTTCAATGTGTACAAGTACACAGTATAAACAATCCTACTATTGGAACTTACATCTGTAACCAGCCACTTCAGCTTCGTCAATAGCAATCTATGCCTAGAATTACGATTGAAATTGTGGCTGAAAATACGGATCTTTCTCATCGTGCAATCAGCAGGAAGCTGGGAATGGAACGGTGTCTCGTGTTTCAAATCGTTCAACCATGAACGTTTGATCATCGATCGGATAGAAAAAAAAGTGGAAAAAATATATCTCCATGTGAGGGACCCCAAACGGGTAGTTCAAGCTTTCAAGAAACTGAGTCTAACCAAAACTTTCGTGCAAGATGCGGAAAACGCAAAGGACTACACTCGTACAAAGTCCAAAAGGCGCCTAATCGCGATGAACGGCAGAACACGGTAGGTAAAACACGTGCACGAAAGCTCTTCACCCAGATGTTGACGAAACAAAATGGCCTCGTTATAGATGACGAGACGTACGTAAAAGCAGACTTCCGGTAGCTTCCAGGGGTCCAGTTTTTCACTGCTCATCATAAACTCTATGTCCTTGAGGACGTTAGAAAGCAGAAGGTCTCAAAGATTGCCAAAAAATATATGATTTGGCAAGCAATTTGCTCCTGTGGAAAGCGGTGCACCCCACTCGTGACAACTGGAACGGTCAATGGGCAGGTGTAAAAGAATGTCTCCAAAAAGCGTCTACTTCCAGTTCTGAGGTCACACGATGGTCCAACGGTTTTCTGGTCCGTACCATTACTCGAAAGAGGTTTTGGAGTGGTACAAGGCTAAGGAGCTCAATTTCGTGCCGAAGCATCTCGACCACCCGAACGCACCGGAACTGCAGCCAATTGAAAAATACTGGGCCATCATGAAGCAGATATTAAAAAAAAATTTGCTTGCCACGCAAAACAAAAATGGCCCAAACGTTGTACAGGACCTCAGAAGAAAAATCGTACATTTGGATATGGAATTGAAATTGAATAAAATAAACATGGGAAAATATTCACAACATGTTTTACTTTACTCCCTGAAAGTTTGAAGATGATTGGTTGAACGGGCGAATTTTGCCGAATATTTGTCGCAATTTGATTCCGTACACCCTTTAAATGAAGGAAGAATATGTAAAAAAATAAGTTAAGAAGAAAAAAAGCAAAGCGGTTGATGTGGAAGAATAGAAGTCGAATATAAGAGAGGGAGAGTAGTAGCACAAGAAATCGAAGCACTT
>JASCZW010020796.1:0-11682 GCA_034211315.2 Aedes japonicus
ACAACGTATTCATCGTCATTTTTTTAAAAAAAGCTACATCATGTAGCGATTACTGCATATACTTCACTTCTTATAAAAAGGATGTTACACTTTGGTTATGCTATCAAGGTCAATGATCAACAAAGCAATGTAAAGGATGTAGCTAAAAATGTTACTAAAATGTTTTAATTGTTTACAGATGGAGAGCTGCAGTGTAGCCCTCGTAAAAAGCTCAGCAAACTTCTCCGTAATCTTCCATAAGGGAAGGTCCATCCATTATGTAACGATGTAAATGGGGAGGCAGGTTTTGGGAAAACGTGACAATCCATACAACAATTTTTGAAGACCCACTCAAAAAAACGTTACAAGTGTCGAAAATTATCTATTTTAGCGTTACGTAAGAAATGGATGTCGCCTGAGCGGCAAAATATTTGAACTACCAAGGGAACATTTGTCAGAGCTTCTTCTTCCATCTAGGCATTGCAAGTGTATTGCTTAGCCCAATGAGCTTAATTTCCACTCGACCCAAATTATTCAAATTGAATGGCGGGAGGGACCAAAAGGGCACCCGAATGAAATATTGGGTATTGGGAGATACATTTTTATCGCTTAATGCACGAAGGTGGTTTTTTAAGGTTTTTTTTTAAAGAGAGGGGTGAAGAGAGACTTGAGAAAAATAGCAAATATCTATACTTACTGTATACATTTCCTTTGGCATGTACAGTACTGGCAATATTAAATTGCACAGTATTTAAATATGCTCAAAATTACTCATATTTTGACAGATCTGTCATATATGACATATGCTTATTCGGAGGAAATAATGAATATTTTGTGTAAGCATATTTGCGTTTATCTTTCATTGTTTATCGGTCATAATTTGTCGGTAACACGAAAATGTCCTTGCAAGTACGAAATCTCATTTTGAGAGACTGCGAAAATAGACTTTCTTACAGAAAAATTGCAGAAAAGTTCAACATTAGATATGTCTGAAAAAAAGTACCAGCAAAATGGCACTGTGTCCTATCGTGGAAGACGCTTGACACTTGACAACCCACAGAAACTCTCATTGTATGAGAAGTTTACAATTACTTAAAACTAATAAGCCATTTTCTAGTTAATAAGCCACGATAAAAAATTAAACTTGTTTTATAACGTAACGACTACGATGACAGAAAGAAGGCCTGAATATCATTTTGAACAAGATTTGCTGTGCGACTTCCATACTACCTTGATCAGAAAGTTCCCGGAATCACCACCGTGTGGCGCTCTCAGTCACCCAATTTGTATTTCCTTGTTTTTAGGCTGCCACATTTGTCATTGACATTCTATGAAATATTTAGCTAGCTTGTGCAGTCGATTTTGTTCAGTTTTCAAATGGAATTGAGTTCGCAACAACGAGTTTGTATTGAATTTTGCGTTAAAACGGTTTTCGGCAACGATACTTCGACAAAAACAGTCGTTTATCATTGGCACGAACAGTTCAGATGTGGCCGTGAGTCCGTGTACGATGATAAGAGAAGCAGTAGGCAATCGATGTCGGAAACTGACCAAAACATCAACAAATTGACCATTAGATAGATGCAAGAGGAGTTGAAACTTTCTTTTGGATCCGTTCAAGACATTTTGGTTATTTATTTGGGTCGTGCCGCTGCAATGCTGGTTCCGAAAGACCCGAATTTTATGCCATGCAAATTCATAAACATTTGGATAAAAAAGGAACCAATACCATTCAGAAACCGCTCGACGGGGACGGTTTTGATGTATAATCTTGCATTTTCAATTTCCTGAATTAATTATGGGAACTTTTTAATAAAGGTAATATATCAGTAAGCGGAACAGATTCTTCTTCTTCCTTGCTTTGGCGATCTACATACGAGCTTTTGCCTGCTTCTCAGCTTAGTGGTCTAATGGCGCTTCCACAGTTATTAATTGAAAGCTTTCAATGCCAACGCATGAATTTGTATATTGCGTGACAGGCAAAATTATGTTCTATGACCAGGGAAGTCAAGAAATTTTCCAACCCAAAACATTCCTGAACCGGAATCATACCCACCGCCTCAGGCTTGATAGACCGTGCGCTTACCGATTACGCTATTCGAGGCCCCGGGAACCGATTCAAACGACCAAACCAGGTGAGGAACTTCTGGCAAAGAACATGCAGAAAAGTTCTCTGAAAATCTGAAGGCGTCCTTGCCGTATTTTCGGCTGGAAAACGACTTTTTGTTCCAACAAAATAACGACTCGAAACATACGGCACGTAAAACCCATACGTTTTTCCGTGGATACGCATCTTATTATTAGAATGACGTCCAAAATGTGTGGTGTATCTTGGACTTAAAAATTAACAAAACTAACGTAACAAACAAGATTGTACTCTTCGAATCTCTTCAAGTGCCACGGGAATCAATCGACCAGCAACAATGCAAAACCTCGTGGAGATCATACTACGTTCTCTTGAAGCGGTTATAAGTGCCAAAGAAGGTTATTCGAAATACTGAATGGAAGTCAATAACAAATAAATGAGTGGAAATCAGTTGTATTTTACTTACTGCAGTTTTTCACTAGCTTAGCTTAAATAACAAAGAAAATGAATTTTGAACATTTCTGAATAAAATATGATTTTCATTTTCAAATTATTTTCGTAAATACCTTCGGAACTGGTGAAGTAGCTGCTATAGTAATGTGAGCATCGATGAAGAAAATTGGAACAGTCTACTTTTTGAAAGGATGGGTTTGCGAAAACCGAAACGACTCCTGTCATTGATGAAGCGAAAGAAGTAATGCCGTAAAGAGACGACTTCTCTATACTAATCAACAACTCCTCACACCCCATTCACCTCACCAAGTGTCAAGTTAAGTTTGTCCGCTAGTATCACACCTCTTATCAGTGCCTTTGTATAAACGTACTACAACATGATATAGAAATGAAAGAGCGCCTATGGACACTTCCAATACTGGTCAAATTATGCAGATCTACAGCATGAGATTAAGTCCTCCCATCTTCGCCAAAGTGGCCTATACACGGAAAATAATGTGTTCTTTTAAATGAGAAAAACAAGAATAAGTTGTGTTTTCGTGTTATGAATATGAACCATGTAGAATATTCATGATATCATGAACTATTTTCCCACAATAATGAAATCATGAATAAATCGGGTCAAAACCATGAGCTGAATTTCTGATACTGAAAACTTTTCTCATGAATCTGGGAAATCTACTTTATCGATTTTGAATGTAAGCAAAAAAATGTACCGTTAGGATTCAAACCTAGTGTGGATGTGGATAGCTGTTTTAGTACTTGGTGGATGTACTCACTATGTTATTGTTATTCTTGAAAAGACTCATGACTAATGAAGCTGATTACACAACTTTAGATAAGAGGCAAATCAAGACTTCCTAAGTTCATGACTCGCTTCTGTTATTTCAATAATGAAACCATGAAAACTCATGACTCTTGAATTCATAAAATAAGTTGAGCGTTCCTTTTGTGATTTTTTATTTATAAATACAGAAACGGATTTGTTGCCGTGTAGGAGGGCCTGGTAATGAGTATTGGCAGAATCAAGACTAAATAATTAATTCACATATTGACAATGCACGATTCTATTTTTCACAGAACTTTTTCAAAGAATATTATTCGGCAACTTAAACGATCCTTGAGTAAAACTAAATTTAGTACGGTATTTTTCATTCACTAGTGAACAGTTTTTCAACCAGCAATGTGTTAAAAAACTTCCAAAAATGTAAATTTTTATCTTTGAAATAACTTGCCTCACTTGAATTCCTTTAACTCCCTGTTTTCACCGATCGTGTAGGCCGTATAGCAACCGTTTCAGTTACTGCTATGTTTGAGCTCCCGATGCATGCTGAGAGCTTAACTACTATTTTAGCAGCATCCAGTACAGTGTGAAGTTATGTCAACAATCAATAGGAAACTAGCGATTTAAAATTGATTCACTGCTCTAGAACCCCATTGGTCTCAACTACACCATAGAGTACCCCATTCGTTCGCTTCGCGGTACTAGAATCTTTGGTTTTGTTTGGATTCGCTGTGTTAGTAGTAGTTAGCTAGTTAGTAGTAGCTAACTAGCTGTGTTAGTAGTAGCTAACTAGTTAGCTAGTAGTAATCTATCTTTATATATATAAATGAATTGCTGTCTGTCTGTCTATTTGTCTGTCTGTCTGTCTGTCTGTCTGTCTGTCTGTCTGTCTGTCTGTCTGTCTGTCTGTCTGTCTGTCTGTCTGTCTGTCTGTCTGTCTGTCTGTCTGTCTGTCTGTCTGTCTGTCTGTCTGTCTGTCTGTCTGTCTGTCTGTCTGTCTGTCTGTCTGTCTGTCTGTCTGTCTGTCTGTCTGTCTGTCTGTCTGTCTGTCTGTCTGTCTGTCTGTATGTCTGTCTGTCTGTCTGTCTGTCTGTCTGTCTGTCTGTCTGTCTGTCTGTCTGTCTGTCTGTCTGTCTGTCTGTCTGTCTGTCTGTCTGTCTGTCTGTCTGTCTGTCTGTCTGTCTGTCTGTCTGTCTGTCTGTCTGTCTGTCTGTCTGTCTGTCTGTCTGTACCTTATAGACCGAAGACTACTGAACCGATCGGCGTGAAATTTTGTATGGAGGAGTTTTTGGGTCCGGGTAAGGTTTTTAATCAAGCAAATGGAATCACAACTGGCAAGTGGAGGTTTTTGAAGGCAAGAAATGTTTCTATAATAGTTTGAGAGTCCACCCTCTGAAAAGTAGGGGGGGGGAGGCTCCCAAACTAGTGCAACACAAATCTCGCATAGCTCGAGAACAAATAAAAAAATTAAACCAAATTTAGCAAGAAGAAGTTTGCGAAGGCAAGAAATGTGTCTATAATGGTTTAAGACCCCTCCGCCCTCTGTAAGAGGGGGGCTCCCATACAAATTCAACACAAATTTCCGCGTAACTCGAGAACTAATCAAGCAAATGGAACCACATCTGGCATGTGGAGGTTTTTGAAGGCAAAAAATGTTTCTCATTTGACTCGAGGCCCCTCCTCTTTTTGAAAAGGGGGCTCCCATACAAATGAAATACACATTTCTGCATAATTCGAGAACTAATCAAGCATATGAAACCATGTTTGGCACGTGGATATTTTTGAAGGAGAGAAATATTTCTATGATGGTTTGAGACCCATCCGCCTTCTTTAAGAGGGGATCTCCCATACAAATGAAACAATTTTCTTTGCAAAACTCGAGAGCCAATGAAGCAAATGAAATCAAATTTGGCATGTTGAGGTTTTGGGAGGCAAGAAATGTTTCTATTGCAGTTCAAGACCCCTCCCCCTATTTAAGGGGGAAGGGGGCTCCCATACAAATTAAACACACATTTCTGTATAACTCGAAAACTTATCAAGCAAATGAAACCAGATTTTGCATATGGGGGTTTTTGGAAGCAGGATTTCTTAACATATAAAAATGAAATTCTGTCTGTCTGTCTATCTGACCCCTATAGACTCGGAAAGTTCTGACCCGATCAACTGTTAAATTCATATGCAGGGGTTTTTGGGGCTGGGAACAATCATAAATTGTTTGAGACCCCTTCTCTCTCTCAGCAACGGGGACTCTCATACATATGCGACACAAACTTTTTCATAACTCGAGAACTAATCAAGCAAATCGAACCAAATTAGAAGGCAAACATGTTCTTATAGTGGTTCAAGACCCCTTCTCCTTCTGAAAGGGGAGGGGGCTTTCATACTAATGAAACCAAATTTTAGCGTATCTCGAGAACTAATCAAGCAAATCGAACCAAATTTGGCATGTGAGGAGTTTTTAAGGCAGTGATTGTATGGTTTCAAATTTCTATTATGGCAAGTTTCTACCAAGCCTGAAAATTATCCGGGTTACTAAAGCACAAAACGTGTATTTCTCGGGCAAAAGCATGTTCTGATAGAAGTTTGAACCCCTGATTAGTCAAAACAAAAGCTCATTCCGAAAAACAGCCATAAACGTGCCAGTTCTATTAAATTTTCATTCATTTAGTTGCAAGCGTAGCAGCGCTCGTACCGGGTTCAGATAGTAATTCAATAAAAGATTTTAAAAAATGAGAAAATATCGCATTGTTTAAATTCAGTGAATCAAATATATCAGACAAAATATAGAAACTACCTTTTTCTAGTTGGAAGCGTAAAAGTTTCACCCTCCTTCCAGGAATGCGCATGACCTCCTTTCTATTTAATCACTTCCGCCAGGTCATGGTGTTGATTCGACTATTTTTTGCGTAGTTTCTGCCAGAAGAGCACCCCATACATCTTCATTCTCCTTCATTATCTGATTTCTGTTGGAAACATGTTTCATTTGAACTTATAGGCCAATTTCATCCCACAGATGTTGCAAAATGCAAAATGCTTGCATTACACCATATTTGAACAAACCACGAAATAAATTTCGGGTGGACCAGCCAATCGCTGCACCTCTTCTATCTTGCCCGAGTTTGTTGGTGTTGCTGCTGTGGTGGCAAAAATCATTTGTTTACTTCGAAATAAAACTAAAAGCTTCACACGCCTCGAGTCGAAAATTTTGACTTTATTTTTTTTTTCATTGACTTGAAATTATTGTGAATGATGTACTGATCAGTTCGTGTAGGAACTACATCAGTGAATATCAGCACGCGGATTCTATCCCAAGCGATCCGTAGAGAGTAACGTATGTAAATTTACCTGTTTTTGTATCGGAACTTTGGACGATGAAGCTCAGGTTGATTCCATATACACCGACATAAAGGCTGCCTTTGACACTGTGAACCATGATATTCTTCTTGCAATGCTACTTCGAGTTGGTGTGTCAAACAGAGTATGTAGTTGGCTCCGCTCGTACCAAAGCACCAGACAACTCAATGTGAAAATTGGATCAACATTGTCTACTCCTTTCTTTGCGTGCTCTGGTGTACCACAAGGTAGCAAATATTACCGTAATACCAACGCCGTAACGATCGTGTTAGGAAACGGTGGAGTACTGATTTATGCAGACGATTTGCAAATATATCTCGTAGTACGTAACGAAGCTGATTGCAGGCAACTCCAAGAGTTACTAGATCGGTTTGCTCGTTGGTACTGGTCGAATTTTCTTAAAGTCGAAGTGTTATGTAATCTCGTATCGGCGACCCAAAAAGCCTATTATGTACCACCACACGATTGAAGGACAAGAACTTGAGCGCGTTGATAAAGTCAAGGATCTTATAGTGCCCTTGGAGCACTAACTCACGTTTAGCTGTATTACTCAACCGTAGTTGACAAAGCCAACCGTCAACTTCGATTAATTTTGAAAATCGCCAAAGATCTCAATGATCCTACATGCCTACGCGCTCAATATTGCTCTCTAGCTAGATCAATTCTCGAATTTGCATCAGTGGTTTGGCCACCATACGAAGCCGTGTGGATCTATAGTATCAAATCTGTGCAACGCAAATTTATTCGTCACGCACTAAGAAACCTACCTTGGCCTGACCCTATAAACCTTCCTCCTTACGAGCATCGCTGTGCGTTACAGAGCATTGAATCACTGGCGAATCGTCTCAAGATAAATCAAGCCGCATTCGGTGCCAAAATACTCCGTGTCGACATCGATTGTCCTGCCATGCTGGAGCGTTTGAGAATATATGCTCCAGAACATGTAGTCACGACTGCTAATTCAACCTACTCCGAGAAATACGCTATATGGCTCCAATGATCCCGTGAACTCAATAAGCAGACGATTTCAATTAGAATTTCATATTTTTGATTTTAACTTGTCTACAAATACTTTCAAATTTTACCAAATAACGCTTACGATTTTTAAATGTATTTAGCTAAGCTAGGATTAAGAACATTCCATTAAGACCATGTTGTCAGATGATGAATGAATAAATAAATAAATAAATTTATCTCACTACTTCTCACGGGTGTCATAGCTTAGAGGGATGAGCCACGTATTCAGTTGGAGCTCTCAATTGGACAGGTTCAATTACCAAACTTTCCAGCATCTCCCTCCTTTGTGATTACTTTGTGTTTACAAAGACGTATCTTTTCTAATTTAAAACAGAAATGGGGTAGTAATTTAAACTGTCTTTGTACAATGCACGAATGTTCCTTTTGAATATGCTATGTGTTCGTTCTTTTGATAGCCCATGTTATATTTCATACGAAGCCAGCTTCATAAATGCTTCAAATTGATATTGTTGAAGAAAACAACGAATACATTGATGAACCAAACAATCAATTTCGAAGCATAAATTTAGTTTTATTTTCAGTGTGGAAAAAGGCAAAGAAATAATGAACGGAAATTTCACTTGGCGATTCTCAAATCAATAAATAAAATGGTTTAAACATTAATACCCAAATCATGATGCTTTTTTAATCTTTAAGCTCTGTCGAGTGGATATTGGAAAAAAAATGAATCAGTCTATTATTCACATTGTAAAGCCTGTCCACGTCGGACATCAGAATAATAGCATCAACAAATATTTAAACACCATCCAACAAAACTGATTGTTTATTTCACAATAAAGGGCGATACGGTCAAAATTTGGTCAATATCAACTTGACGTATTTCTTTCAATTTTGCATTTAAAAAACCTGAACACCCCTCATTTTGAAGGTGTGTGTGTGTAGAATGTTGCTCCTATTTTGATTTTTTAATTCACTCTTCAGTTGTCAAAATGCCGTCCAAGTAAGAAGAGCAGCGTATCAAAATTTTGCTCGCGCATCGCGAAAATCCGAGCTACTCGCACGCAAAGTTGGCAAAATCGCTAAAAGTTGCCAAATCAACCGTTACAAATGTAATTAAAGTGTTTGGGAACGTTTGTCGACAGCCAGGAAGTCTGGATCGGGGAAATCGAAAACCGGAAGCCGCTGAGACGACAAAGAGAGTTGCCGGTAGTTTCAAGCGAAACCCTAACCTATCTCTCCGAGATGCCGCAAATAAGCTGGGTGTATCGTCTACAACCGTGCATCGAGCCAAAAACGAACCGGACTATCGACTTACAAGAAGGTAGTGACTCGAAATCGCGATGATAAACAAAATACGACGGCCAAAGCGCGATCCCGGAGGCTGTACACGACGATGCTGACGAAGTTTGACTGCGTGGTAATGGACGACGAAACCTACGTCAAAGCCGACTACAAGCAGCTTCCGGGACAGGAGTTTTATACGGCAAAGGAAGGGGAAAGGTAGCAGATATTTTCAAGCACACGAAACTGTCAAAGTTCGCAAAGAAATATCTGGTTTGGCAAGCCATCTGTACCTGTGGCTTGAAAAGCAGCATTTTCATAGCTTCCGGGACTGTCAACCAAGAAATTTACGTGAAAGAGTGTTTGAATAAACGTCTGCTGCCTTTCCTGAAGAAACACGGTTGTTCCGTACTGTTTTGGCCGGATTTGGCATCTTGCCATTACGGTAAACAGGCCATGAAGTGGTACGCCGCCAACAACGTGCAGGTGGTTCCCAAGGACAAGAACCCTCCCAACACGCCAGAGCTCCGCCCAATTGAGAAATACTGGGCTATTGTCAAGCGGAACTTAAAGAAGACCAAAAAAACTGCTAAGGACGAGCAGCAGTTCAAGGCAAACTGGCTTTCTGCGGCGAAGAAGGTGGACAAGGTGGCTGTACAAAATCTGATGGCAGGGGTCAAGCGTAAGGCCCGGCAATTCGGATTTGGAAAAGCGGAAGCCTAACTGAATATTTTTCCTGAATTTTATACTAATTGAACTTGAAAAAAAAATTTAATTTGATTTTTTTAACGATTTCACCGATTTACACGCGTTTTCCCTTGACCAAATTTTGACCGTATCACCCTTTAATTGAGTTATATCTTCATTAGAAACAATTGATTAAGATGTTAATCCTTCTTTCTGTAAGATTCTCGAGCTTTCTGTGGTACACTCGCCATCTGATTCCGTGCGGTTGCCTCCGATACACCTACCGTGACGATTCTCCATCTTCTCTTAAAATTATCGGTGCCATTTGCTGTCTTCTTAGTTTCGAAAAGTTTCCGCTTAACTAGAGCCCAGTATTTCTTTATTGGGCAAAGTTCTGGACAGTTTGGTGGATTGACTGATTTTGGTACGTATTTGACCTTATACCATTCTAGGACGGATTTCGCATAGTGACAACAGGTCAAATCCAGCCAAAATAGCGCTAGAGAACCGTGGCTTCTGATAAATGGTAGCAACCGCTTTTGCAGACATTCTTTCTCAAACACATCCTTATTGATAGTGCCGATAGAGACGAAACTTTTGAATTTTCGACCACAACTACATATAGCCTGACAAATGAAATACTTCTTCGGGAATTTGGACACCGTTTTTGTCCGGAAATGCTCGGCAATGGCGTTACTTTGCATTGCGGTATATAACACCAGACCTGGAAGCTGTTTGAAGTCTTCGAGTACGTGTGTTTCGTCGTCCATTATGATACCAGGAAATGTTTTGCAAACAAAAAATGGTGTAAATTTCCTTAGCACGACTTTACGCAGTGAAATTTTGCTTGTCATCACGGTTGGGAAACTTTTTCATTTTGTACGCCTGAAGTCCTTGGCTCTGCCTCACTTTTTGTACGGTTTTGAATTCATTTCATTTTTTCATATTTCGCACAGAAAGATTGGGATTTTTCTCAATAATGGCTACCACCTTCTTGTCCATTTTTCAGGAGCATACTTTTCGATTTGTTCCACTCCCAGCCTTCCGATCCACAGTCAAGCGCTGGTCAAATGATTTGCAAACATAAAACACAGTAGTTTTCAGTAGTTTTAGTTTCTTGGCATAATCGCATACAATTCGGATTTTGCTGCCGTTCGTACAAAATGCGTTTACGCACTTCCACTTCATTGTCATTTTACTGAATGTAACAAGAATATAAACATGTTATACTTTGAAATGAAGTCATATAAGTGAAACTTTTTAGTGAACCGTGAAATAATTCAAAACCTACATTGAAAAAAAAAAGCGTCCGAAATTTAACGTGGACAGGCTTTAACAACCTTATTGAAACACTGTGGAAGTTGAAAAAACTCACGCCAGCAGAAAGGAATTATTGAAATCTCTTTTTACTGATAAAATACCCCATAAATAGAACCTAACTCACAACCAATCCGAAAAATTCAACAACCCATTGCATTTAAATTATTTCGACGTAACATCCCCAAAAACAAACATTAATTTCTACACCCGATCCAGTCTGATCCAACCGCAGCGATAACTATGCGGTTATTTCGCATAATAAAGATCGAATTCGGCCATCAAGTATAGCCGGACAACGTTGTGTTCGTTCGTTTCCCCTATTTTGTTCCATCCAACCGCCATCGAGTCGAGCGTTCAGCAGCGCTCTCGTCGGACTCGAAACATCCGACAGCCGTTGGCCCCAACATAAACAGTGACTCTCGATTATTGATTGCTGTCTCCTGGATCGACATTTTTCACTCTTTTTTTTTGCCTCGTTCGGTTTACCGCTCTATCTCGAAATTTCCGGGGGGCTCCATAGTGGGGGATAGGGAATTAACATAAATTCTCGAGTTCTGTTTTTAGTGTTTCGAATTCATATTATTTTTGGCTAAATAAACAAACCCCGACGAGGAATGCAAATTATTAATGTTGCATCTCTTCTTTCTTTCAGGTAAGCATCCAACAACAACAACAACAACAACAATGAACTCAATGGTTGAACCATCCGCAAAGTTTTGAGCAGGCCGCTCTGCGTGAGTTTAAGTGGTTATTTGGGGGT
>JASCZW010020797.1:0-11672 GCA_034211315.2 Aedes japonicus
TTATACCTTTATTTCGTGGTACAACATGTTTACATTCTTGTTATATTCGGTGAAATTGTGTCGAATCAGAGTGGAAGTCCGCAAACGCATTTCGTACGAACGGCAGCAAAAACCGAATTAATCGGTACGAGATCTTGCCAAGAAACTAAAACTACCGAAATGTACCATGTTTTGTGTTTGCAAATCACGTGACCAGCGCTTGCCTGTGGATCGGAAGCTTGGAAATCGAGAAGTATGCTCCCGACAAATAAACAAGAAGGTGGTAGCCATTATTGAGAAAAATCCCAATCTGTCAAAATGTGCAAAATGTGGCTAGCAAAGGTGGGGAAGTCAAAATCATACGAACAAAAAGTGAAGCAGAGACAGGGACTGAAAATGAATAAGGTGTCCAACCGTGATGACAACAAAAAGTCGTGGTAAAGAGCTTTACGCCAATTTTTGCAAACATTTTCTTATATCATAATGACAAAACAAACGTACTCGAAGACTTTTAACAGCTTTCGGGTCTGCCTTTTTACATTTCCGGACAAAGAAAGTGTCCAAATTTCCGAAGAAGTATTTGATTTGGCAGTCCATATGTAGGTGTGGTCGAAAATCTAAAAGTTTCGTATCTACCGGCACTATCAATAAGGATGTGTACGAGAAAAAATGTCTGCAAAAGCGGTTGCTACCGTTTATCAGATGCCACGGCTTTCCAGCTCTGCTTTGGCCTCTTTTCACTATTCGAAATCCGTCCTGGAATGGTATAAGGTACAAGAGGTCCCAAAAACATCCAGTCCATCAAACTGTCCAGAACTTCGCCAAATGAAGAAATGTTGGGCTCTAGCTAAGCGGAAACTCTTCGAAACTAGGACTAGGAAACTAGAAGAAAGCAAATGGTACCGATGATTTCAAGAGAAGATGGAGAACCTTATGGCGGGTGTACCACAGAAAGTTCGAGAATTTTCCAGAAAGAAACTGTTTCTAATGTAATGTAATAGAGTTATTATTGTGAAATAAACCATCGGTTTTGTTGAATTAGGTGTCATTTTTTTTTTGCTGCTACAATTTTGGTGTCCAAAATTTAACGTGGACAGGCTTTAATAACACTTCTCATAATCAAAAACACTTCCTTCTCGTCGAATTATCCGGAACGTCCCATACAACCCCTCATTCCCCGTCAAATAACTTCACACTCGGTTTTATTTTGAACAGCCCCTATCAATAACAATAACACTTCTGCCACCTCTTGTTTCCTCTCCGCCTTTCCACTTCGACTCGATAAGCGGCCTTATCATGTGGTAAAATAGTGTAATCTTCCGTTTTGCTGCTGCCTCTTTGCCCATCGCAGGGCTGATCTAGTAGTTCGGTGTGAATCATGTTTCCATCATCTTCAATCTCTGAAGAGCGCCCTCTCGGAAGATAATCTTTCCCACACAAACACTTCGACTGGAAACAAAAGCCTTCCAAAAACGGATCTCTTGTGTTGGAACATTCCTACCTACACCTTGGAGGAGGTTCGAGAGGTAGCAGCTCTAAACACAGCACAGTAGTGGTAGTTGTTGTTGTTGCTTTTCCACTTGCGAAATGGAATGAAAATTTGTTTGTTAGTTATTCAAATTTCAGTCTCTGTTTGCGTTCACACTGACTGGAGGACAGAACACGAAAGGCAATTATGTAAATGATCTCTATCGGTAGATTTTTTTTCTTCCTTTTCGAAACATTACGTCACACCATGTCTTTTTTCGGGAGGTGCGAACATTCTATCCTCCTCATCTCAATTAGTGATTCGATCTTAGTTGGCAGTGACTGCCGTGCTGGGAGCGACGCGTTACAAAAATAGTGCCAAGACCTTCGCATACTTCGATCGTGGAAAAAAATCGTCCGTGAAAAGTTTCCAACATTCACTTCGCGACGGGAGATTAATATTGTGACGGAAACGTGGCTCAAGTGGATCAAGTATCATCACATCGCCCGTCGACGGGAATATTCTGGTTCGAAGCGTAGAGAAATCGTAAAATCCGTGCTAATTTACTGCCTGTTTATGTTTTCCTGCTGCGAGCGTTGATTTAGAGAAAAACGACGAAGTAGGCAAGATTTTCGCCATTGCAATCATTTATGAGCTGCTGAAAGTTTGTGCGTGCGGCGATCTTGCGTGGGAGGTTCAGTGTTTAGAGTGTCCATTTGAGGAGGATGTTTACGGCTGAACTCGGTTGGTAAATACAACATGGCTAAACGACGATCAGGTTTGGATGTAAGTTTATGGGTTTCTTTTATAACACTTTTGCTTAGTGGGACTATTTTTCAAAACACATTTTCACGATCCATCAAAGGAAGGTGCTGATCACATGGACCCATTTCGCGTGTAATTTGTTTGAACTGTTTTTTTCTCTCTCCATTTGAACTAGCTAAGCGCAATATCCGGTTGGCATTGAACTGGTCCCCGCCTGCCTCGATGTGTGTAATTTTCGACCTAATGCATTTGAATTTCGCAAAACGCTGTTCGCTAAACCTTCCTACCTTGAACTTTTTCGCATGGCTTCGTGTAACTTTGAATTTTTAATAATTGGCCAATAATAACAACAGCACCAATGACCGAATGAACGCCACTTTCCCACCGATATTACGTAAGCGGGAGAAAATTGATGTTGTTGGTTCTCTTTCGTCGTGGGTTCTTCAAACCCTTTGAGGGGGTTCATTTATCTCCGGGACAATATGTCCTCTACTGATACATGGTAAAATATCGATAAAACCATAAATTAATGACCTACCGGTGTTGCGCGTCGCGTCAGTCCCTGAAAATTCAATCATTTGCATAATCACGTCTGACCGCTGGACGGGCACTAATGATAGCATCTTTTCCGGACCCCGATCGATCCAACCGGCATCTTCGTCTCCAGCTTCCACTGACTGGTTCGGGAAAGTGAAGTATGGCGTAATGCATAATTACGAGATTTTTCGATTCACTCAATTAGGAGATATTGATCGTTGCGAGCGATTGGAAAAGGGAGGCTTCTAATATGCCGACTCCAAAAGGGCCTGACGTGTCTGATCGCCGATTGACCACTTCTAGGCATGGGCGGATGGCCGTAGACAAGTGAAGGGACTTATCTTCTATCTGACGCTTTGGTGCGCAGCTCACCGGTGGTGATTTCAGGGGGCCGTATATTGTTTCCGGTTTCGCTTTCATTCGAAAATGCGATGGCGATAATTTGATGTTTTGACATTCGCTGTAAGACAGCGAGTTGGGTAAGGAGGCATCGGTGAGTGAAAATTCAGCTCAGTTGGCCAGGAGTTTTGGTTGTGGTTGTGATTATTAGGGTTTCTAAGGTTTCGAGGAGCTTTGAGTAGTTTTTAGATTACATTTTGGTTGTTTGTTAAGGATTTGGGTCAATGAGAGCGCAAGTCAATCCAAAGCCGAAAGTTAGGAAGGGGTAATGGCGAACTGATCTATGCAGACTACTTGAACGCCATGGGAGAGGATTAGGATTGGGTTGGGGTAAGGGGTTTGTAGAGCTCTTGGAATGAGATGGCCGCGTTGCTACATGACCTGAAATGTGTAATGTGTTTATGTTAAATTACCTAAGTTCTCTTCAAAAACATGTATGTTGTTAACACGTACGTCCCCAACCCCTCTGGTGTGGCCAGTATGGACAACCTCAGAATGTCCTCAAAAGACATAGTTTTGCAAAATCCTGAAGTTTGATGTGTCGCAAGCCTGGTTTTGGAAAAGATTTAAATATGGCCTCTTTCTCGGAGGAACTCAGATCCCGCAGGGTCTTTCTTCGTAGCCAGTATGGTCAGACACCCTCAGAATGTCCTCCGAAGACCAAGTTTTGCAAAATTCTGAAGTTTGAAGTGTCGCAAGCCAGGTTTTGGAAATGATTTGAATATGGCCTTTTTCCTGGAGGAACTCGGATTCCGCAGGGCCTCTTTTTGTGGCCAGTATGATCGGACACCCTCAGAATGTCCTTCGAAGACAAAGTTTTGGAAAATCATGCAGTTTGATATGTCGCAAGCCTGGTTTCGGTAACGATTTTAATATGGCCTGTTTCCCGGAGAAACTCGGATCTCGCAAGAGCTTAAGTGGCCTTAAATAGTAAGAACTCTTAAGTGCCCAATATAGTCAGGAATCCACAAAATGTCCTCCGAAGATAGAGTTTTGCAAAATAATGAAGTTTGATATGCCGCAAGCTAGATTTTAGAAAATATTTGAATATGGCCACTTTCTCGGAGGAACTTCGATCCCGCAGGGCCTCCCTAAGTGGCCAGTATGGTCAAACACCCTCAGAATGTCCTCCGAAGACCTAGTTTTGCAAAATCATGATGTTTGATATGTCGCAAGCCAGGTTCCGAAAAAAAAATTAAATAAGGTTTTATCCCGGAGGAACTCGGATCCCGCAGGGCCTCCCCAAGTGACCAGTATGGTTAGAAATTCCCAAAACGTCTTATCATGACCTAGTTTTGCAAAATCCTGAAGTTTGATGTCTCGCAAGCCAGGTTTTGGCAACGATTTGAATATGGCCACTTCCCCGGGTGAGCTCGGATCCTGCAGGGCCTTTTTTAGTGGCCAGTTTGGTCAGAAAAATGTATTCCTCTAAATGTATTCTTATGACCTAGTTCTGCAAAATCAAGAAGTTTGATATGCCGCATGTCATGTTTCGCTACTAAAAATATTTTGTCCACCATCCCAAGACAGGCACTTACCCCAGTACTCCCACCATGGAATCCGAAACTACGGAAATTTTCGGAATCACCTTTGCTGATCTATAAATAAGGATAATTTTTTGATCTATTGCAAAAAACCGCATCAAAATCCGATTGCTAACGATGGAGTATCATCAATTTGAAATTTAAAATTTACTGTCTCAGTTGGGACGTACGTGTTAAAATTTCTGTGTTATTTGATTTCTGTTTGATTTCTTATATACTTTGCAGAATGCAGTCTTTGCATCATTTCCTTACAAAAACTGCATGTAGGTCATGGTTGGGAAGGTCCTTTGTACTTTTATCGATCCGTTTCACCGCAATTCTCGGTGATTCTCGATTTGGTGCTTGAACTTCGTGACCACTCGGGGGCCTTAATATTTGCAAAACCGCCAGCATAGAGTTAGTAGCATTAAAAAAAGAAGAGAAAGAAGATTTTAGTGACATGCTTATGTGAGATTATTGACGATTCTTACAACGACTTTTCGACCAAACGACTTCTTTGACCAAACATTTCGAATCACTGTACCCCAACCAAACTTAATTGGAACCTCTAATTCTAATAACCCTAACACATTTACTATCTTAAATTGTTGTCTGAACCTCATAAATTCTTAGCCTTCTCCTCACATTGGGATCTGTAGCCATTAAAAATCTAGAACTATTTCAAATATCGGCATTGACGGTTCTGTTTCCTATCTAGCGGGTTTATCTTTAATTTGCTCCTCCCTTCCACTCATCTACTGTTTGACTAAGAGGATCCATGTTGCAAAAAGGGTAATACGAAAACAATGATCCTTTGATATTGTTTATCACTCATCAGACACTGCTACTGATACAAATCACATGGAAAGGTCCATTCGACAGCTTCAAATGGTGTTTCCCAAGTGAGCTGTCCGCGTTCCATCTTTAATATACATGTTTGTCATCGTCAGTTTTTAAGTTGCACATTTCTGTGACCATGTGCCCCAATTTGGAATCAGATAATTACCCTGATAAAAACATTCACCCCTCTCTAAAATGGTGCAATTACATTCAGATTGTATGACCATGAGCAAATCAGGTATTTTGGTTATTTATTCCATTTAACAAATGGATAATCAACAACATGAATTGCCACAAAAGTGAAAAGTGTACTTTAAGTCGTTTTCCCTAGATTGAAAGTAAGAAGTCTAAGAGTGAATTGCGGTCAGTATCACACCTGATGTTAGTGCCTTTATATAAACGTTCTACGACGCGGCAGTAAAAATATGACTAGAATATGTGATATTTTCATTACTGGTCAAATTTTTGGTCTCACATGCATGTTTATAGCATGAGATAAGCCCTCTCACCGTCGACAAGGTGAAAACTTTGACCCACGAGAGGGTATATCCTCCTTGAACCTTTTTGGTCACAAATTTGTGATTTTATTTACAAATTAGAAGTGATCAAATAGGAGGACTCCGAATTTTACCGTTTTTTTCTTGCAAATCTTGCTTACGATGCTAAGCTAATCTACTAGATATTTCTATTGATTCTCAACGAGCGTGGCTCTTTTAGCTTTTTGAGCGTTCCTGTTATTCAGACATTGAGATTCTGTATTTTTTTTGACTTCGCAGTAGATCCTTTCTGTGATTCCTATTCAATATTTTCTGAATTTTACTGAAGACTCTTACTGAAGACCACTTGTTCTGGTAAGCGAATTGTTCACCATAATTTTAGGGAAATATTTGTAATATTATATTTGTAATATTTGTTGTACCACTTAAATCGCTCGCCAAACTGGATGGATCCGGGGAGCTCTACAACTACAACGTGTTCAGCATGTGCAAACAGGCTTCCGGGTTTTCCACGGACTTGACGAACCCTTTGGAGAAAGGCGAGAATCTAGAAGAAACTGCCCTTATAGAAGACCTGACGACCTCTCTAAATCAAGGAGAGGTAAATAGTTTTAATAACTCAAATTTTACTGACTCAATCAAACCAACTACTTCACCTACGACTACGACACAAATAGGAACTGAAATTTTGGTGTATTGCCAAAATTTCAATCGAATGAAAGGTTCCGCTAAGATTAAAGAAATCCACAACAAAATTTTGTGTTGTTCCTTCCCAATTATTCTGGCAAATGAAACCAGTTGGGATGAAAGTGTTCGAAGTGAAGAAGTTTTTGGTAATAATTACAATGTTTTTAGGGATGACCGTAACTTTCACCAGTCTGAAAAGAAATCAGGAGGGGTGTACTAATTGCCATTTCAACAAATTTCAATGCAGAAATCATCTCGGCAGAAAAATGTAATGATTTCGAACATGTTTGGGTAAAAGTGCAAATGTCGGGGGAAACACACGTATTTGCCTCTGTGTATTTTCCACCGAACAATGCTCGCAAAGACTCATATGAAAAATTCTTTAGTATTGCCGATGAAATTTCGGCCAATCTTACCCAGAAGTGAAAATTCACATATACGGGGATTTTAATCAACGTAGTATTGATTTCTTTCCAGACACAGAAAATGAAAGTATCTTACTTCCAGTCGTTGGGGAAAATGAAACACTGCAGTTTATATTTGACAAAACTGCCAGTTTAGGGGCTCAATCAAATCAATCATGTAAAAAATCAGCAAAATTGTTATTTAGATTTTTTATTAACAAATATTCAAGAAGACTTCTGTGTGACCGAATCTCTTATTCCATTATGGAAAAATGAAGCATTTCACACAGCAATTGAGTTTTCCTTATTCATACACCAATACCAAAAACCCGACGACAGCGAATATGAAGAGGTCTTTCAATATCATTTGGCAAACTTTGACAGTATTAGGCATAGGCTAAGTAGTATAAATTGGCAAACGATTTTTAGAACCGAGGAAAATATCGAATCTTCTGTTGATGCATTTTACAAATTGTTATTTGAAGTTATAGTTGAACATGAACCATTGAAAAAAATAAGGAGACAAATTTATTCAAAAACCCAGTTTGGTATAATGAACAAATAAAAAATTAAAAACTGCAAGCAAAAAGCACATAAGGTATACAAAAGAAATTGTAGCAACGAGAATCTGGTAAATTATTTGAATATTTGCGATCAGCTAAATCAAGCCGTCAATATAGCCTTTGATGAGTACAACTCAAAAACCGAGTTAGAGATAAAATCCAATCCAAAAAAATTCTTTAACTATGTAAAAACTAAACTGAAATCTGACAATTTTCCATCAAAAATGTACCTAGATGAAAACGTAGGGTCTACCTCACCAGAAATTTGCAATCTATTTGCAACTTTTTTTCAAGATATATATACCACATATTCTGAAGCAGATCGTGATCGCAAATATTTCGGTTTCTTTCCAGAATTTAGTAGAGATATTAGTGTAAACAATATAAATGTGAATGACATAAGGGAAGCATTGAAAAAATTGGATGTCTCCAAAGGATGTGGGCCCGATGGGATTCCTCCCATTTTTCTGAAAAACTTAGCTTCGGAGCTTACAACTCCCTTGTTTTGGCTTTTCAATATGTCGATCGAATCTGGTATTTTTCCCAACTCGTGGAAAAGTTCCTATCTAGTACCTATTTTTAAATGTGGCAAAAAATCCGACATACGAAATTATCGCGGTATTGCCATTATCTCTATCATTCCGAAACTTTTTGAAGCGATCGTTAATGAAAAACTATTTTGTCAAATTAAAAATAGAATCTCTACCTTGCAACATGGATTCTTCAAAGGACGCTCAACTAATACAAATTTACTCGAATTCGTCAACTATTCGCTAGTTGCAATGGATAATGGAAACCATGTTGAAGCTCTATATACAGACTTCAGCAAGGCATTTGATCGCATTGATATACCTATGCTTCTTTTCAAACTGCAAAAAATGGGTATTGAGCTAAATTTTCTTAAATGGCTCGAGTCTTATCTTACTGATCGACAACAAATAGTCAGATTTAAAGGCAAGACTTCAAATCCTATTCGAGTTACTTCAGGAGTTCCTCAAGGCTCTCATCTCGGCCCTCTTTTGTTCATACTATATGTAAACGATATTTCCCTCATTTTAAAAAACGTAAAAATTCTTATTTATGCGGACGATTTAAAGATATTTTTAGAAATAAAAAACAAGGAAGATATAAGACTATTCAAAAACGACGTACTCTTATTTTATAATTGGTGCAAAAAAAGCCTTTTGCAGCTAAACGTTCGAAAATGTAAATCAATATCATTTAGTAGAAAGCGGAATACATTAGACTGTACAATCTCTCTAGGAAACCAGGCAGTTGAAAAGTGCGGAAGAATTAAAGATTTAGGTGTTATTTTAGATAAGAAACTAACATTCATTGACCACTAATAACACAATAATCAGTAAAGCAAGTAGCATGCTAGGATTTATAAAACGATTTAGTTACAGCTTTCATGACCCATACACAATAAAAACATTATACGTTGCATATGTGAGGTCAATACTTGAGTATTGTATTGTAGTATGGTCACCTTTTTCCGTCACGCACGAACAACGAATAGAATCAGTTCAAAAGCAATTTATACTGTTTGCCCTTCGAAAACTAGGTTGGACAAGATTTCCTTTACCATCTTATAAAGCTCGTTGTATGCTCATCAGCATCCAAACATTAAAAGAGCGTCGAGAATTTGCAATGGTCTCAGTTGTAAACGATATCGTTTCGCATCGTATTGATTCTGAAGAACTTTTATCAAAACTTAACTTTTACATACCAAGTCGTCAACTACGAAATAGAAATGTTTTTACTACAAGCCACCATCGTACAAATTATGCTAAATTTGGACCTTTAAATCGGATGATGGCAACATACAATATGCATTGCGAAAACGTTGACTTTACAACGACAAAATGTAAATTAAAGCAATACTTTAATGATATTCGATAAAAAGCTGCTCATAAATGTACTAGTTTATAAGCCAAATACTGTTTCAAATATATTTATGTAGATATAAGAGTGACAAAATATGTAAAAATAACTGTAACAAAAGGTCTACACATGATTGACGCCAAATAAATAAATCGTTAGTAAAACGTTTACATTATCAATTTATTGCCACTAAGTAAGTTGTTTCCGGACTGTCTGACATATGGTTGAAAAACAAAAGGTCGATTGACAAAAGGTCGAATGACAGCAGTGAGATAAAATGTCAAATGGACAAAATGCCGAATAATGAGAAAAGAGACTACTCAAGTAACATCTCCAAAACCATCCAGTTTTATTAAGTTTTATTTAAGTTTTATGAACGCCACTGGAAATCAATTTGGTTTTATTATGGTACCAAGAGGTGCCAAAAGGTTTTATATTTTAGTTAGGTTTATGAGAAACCTACTCAGCTTGTTTACAACGATCTTGAAACCTTGTCCCAAATTTCTTGTACTCCTTCCAAAGATTTTATTTTGATTTTATGACCTCTAAAATGCTGTTTTGAAATGCCGTTTAAGTACTCATTCATGTTATCTTATAATAGACAGTTGAAAAAGCATTTGAAACCATTTTGCCCCCAGTAAATGCATTAAACGGTAAATTGGCATTGAGGAAGTCGCCAAATGATCAAATAGTTTTATAGTAGCCATTGCGAAGATAAATTGACTTTTTGAAGAAAAAAAACTGTGATTTCTTTCAATTGCCATATTAAAATATAAGAAACCATTGAAATGTGGAAAAAATAAACACATCAAATATTTAATGTAATGCAAATGAACTGCAGATTGGATGGTAGCCAAAAGGTTTTATGAAGGTTCTCAAGTAGTCATAATATCTTTCACTGGAACATTTTCAAAATCGTTATGGTCTTTTAAAGGGTGTATCAATTTGTTTTCACAACCGTCTAACAAGTGGGCCACATTGTACACATTTCGGCTTTAAAGATGCATAGTGGAGGTGTTGGTGGACGGAACAGTTTTGAATACTCTAATTGTTATGTTTTGTATTCTCCGTGCGTTGAGTTTTGAATGTAGTTTTATCAACAAAGCCGGATGGAGGGCTATACGGCTGGAATAAAACAAATATTTTTACTTGGGTATCGATTGGACAGACTTTCGAATGTTCCCCACCAGTACAGGTAAAATCAATTCATCTGCACTTAAATGAGCTGAAAGCTCATCGACACTGACTCGAAATGCTTTTCATTGCCTAAGATAGTAAGTGATACAAAGTGATAAATACTATACGGCCTGTTTACAGGGCGGCAAAGGTTGCCTGTCAGTGTTTATTTTTTTGTCTCTGTGTATCTCTTGTACAGTTTTGTTTACAAGATGTAATACCATTTCGGTAAATCGTTTGCCATACTAGTACTTTGTTGCCAAATTTTGCACAAAAAATGACTTTTTAGAGTTTGGCACATTGGTTTCTTGCTTCAAAGTGTAAAATTGGGTCCCTTGAAGTGTTTTGTACACCAGTTTAACATACGTTTCAATAATTAGCTACGCTGGGACATTTTTGCTTCTTGCAGGTCTCGAGAGATGTACGTGCCTTAGCGCGCTGAACCATTTCGATCGATGTTTCTCATTTTTTTTGCACTATCTCCAATCGACAACTCCTGTTTTCTTTCAAACTGTTTGCCAATCTTTTCATCGAAACCTGGCTTAGATGGACCAGGTTAACGACCACGACCAGATGGATCAACCTGCAACCTATTATGCGCCCCGGATCGTTGTAGCGTTTTTTGAACCGCATGAACGCGTAACTCTTTCCTGATTTGCAAATTTCCTCATCGATAAACCAGTTTCCGTACAGTATCTGGTCACAATCGTTTTACGTTTTCCTTCTGTCAAACTTTTCATTGTTGCACTTGAGTGAAATTTGTTTTTTAACAGCGTCGTTCACTTGGGATTATTGGAAGAGGGACAAATCGCTAGAACCAGAAAAAAGCAATAGGTAGTATAAGAGCTCGATCTGTTGCATAACCTTTTACCAGTCAAGGGATTTCCTCCCCTTGCCTACCCTGCATGGGGTAGTATGACAAAGGGTTATGTGCCTGATCGGATACTACC
>JASCZW010020798.1:0-11679 GCA_034211315.2 Aedes japonicus
AGTTCCGGACAAGTGTTGCATCGCATTTTTTTGGACGCTTGAGCCCAAATTTTTTGAACTCCTGCATGTTCTCAGCTGTCTTACCAGTCTTTTTGAAGACCCTCTTCACGATTGCCCAGTAACGTTCGATGGGTCGAAGCTGAGGGCAATTTGGTGGATTGATAGTTTTCTCAACGAAATCCATACCCTTTTCCGCAAGCCAATTGACAGTGGTTTTGGCATAGTGAGCCGACGCTAAATCCGGCCAAAACAGTGGAGGTGTACTATGCTTCTTATATAAAGGCAACAATCTCTTCTGGAGACACTCAGATCGATAGATTTCCGCATTTATAGTTCCGGTAGTGTAAAAAATGGTTGACTTAAAACCCCAGGAACATATTGCTTGCCATACCAGTACCTTTCGACCGAATTGCTCCACTTGAATCGACCTGTCCGCATCGCTCACATCCTCCCCAACGATGGCAGTAAAGTATTGTGGACCTGGAAGGGTTTTTGAGTCCTCCTTTACATAGGTCTTATCGTCCATCAAAACACATGCATCCGGACGCTGCAAAAGACGCGAATACAATTTCCGGGCCTTTGTTGCTGCTCGCTTCTTCTGTTCTGCACTTTGTTTCGAGATTTTCTGCTTCTTGTAGGTCTTCAGGTGGTTTCGCCTCTTGATACGCTGGATCATTCCGACACTCGTTCCTGCTTTTTTGGCCAAATCACGTATTGACATTGATTTGTTCTTCATGATTAGAGATACCACTTTCTGCTCCAGTTTCGGGTTGGAAGAACCGGGTTTTCTGCCTCTTCCTGGTAGCTCATCCAAAGAATAGTGTCCCCCAAACTAGCATTCGTTATTTACAAATGAAACGAACAGGCCATTCACTAGCACCGAGAGCAACTAGAGGTAATTATCAGCATCCGACAACACAACTTTTTGTCCACCGCCAGCATCACACGTAGCAAACACGGTTACTTTTCGGCTCACAAATATACCTCAGAATATACTCAATACAATTGAGTTATTGTTTAGTAAAAGCTGAAATTTTACTCAATAATTGGTATTATCAAGTAGCGTGCAGTGTTTTGCAACGGTATTTTTCTTGTTGCAAAGTGCTGCACGAATAGATCAAAACATATACCATTTTTAAAATGATGCAAAATAGATCCAGTATGTAACAAAATTTACAACACCGCTGCAGCGATGTTTTTGCGTTTGGTATAAAAAAATAAATCCGATCCACGATTTGGATCGTCGTTGAAGATGCCCTAAGTGGTTTGGACTACAGCTGGCGTCAAAGTTGACGCACCAACATGAGTATTTCCGTGTTTAACCCGATAATGAACATGCTGAAATGTCGGTGCAAAAAAGGCCGAGGCGAATGCATCTAATTAATACACATGATTTGTTACGCATGAAATATCCAAAATTACTAGTGTCACCCACGAAGAACTTAAAAATATGGCATACAGTATTGGTGTGTGAAAACTACGTATACAGTATTATAATAAAAATTATAATAGTAATTAAACAGTTTGGTCTCCGATTACATACTGGGCTATTTGTGTACCAATTTTTGTTGATGCCAAATCGAAGCTATAAAATCCTTAAATAACTGGTCAAAATTACATTATGATTAAATAATTCTTCATGGAGATATGTTGAAGTGTAAGAAGGGTTCACTCTCACCATCGGTGGATTAATTCGGGTTTTAAATTATTAACTGAATTTGTGCTTAAATATTGAGTCAAATTAAAAAATTTGTTGCGAGTTGCACCCCGGGGGCAAATTTCTGTAGTTAGCCTTTAGAACTTGTACCAGAGTATTTTAAACTAGCAGTTTTTTGCAAGTTGTATTATGCTTTAAAATACTAAGAGAATTAGAATCGATAACTGCAGAGGTCGCGTTTATGCAAGAAAATCTGATCCATTCCTCAAAATATGCACGCAAATCTCTCCACGAGACTTCAAACTATTATATATTTAGCTTAGTTTGATGATTTTTTCTAACAAACGCTTTACGTAGATGTTTTTCCAAGGCTAGGTATAAATAAAATAAAAAAAAATCAGATCGGCTATTTTCTATCATTACACCAATCACAGAGTTAATTTTAAAAACTAAAACAGACTATGTCTCTCAATTTATATTTTTCTTGATTCAATCGATTGCCACCATTCGTATTCTCCTATTACCTCAAATTAACGATTTCAGGCAATTTTCATCCCGCGGGTAATTTCTGTAGCCTCAGAACTTGTACCTGAAGCAGTTGCAAGCATTAATGTTTGCATTAAAGAAAATCGACAAACATTGCTGATTTTTCATGGGTTTACCTTCACCCGCACTGACAAAACTACCCCATGCAGCATCAAGCATAGTAACCCATGAGACAGCAGACAAAATTTGACAGCTCTATCAGTCGAACTCTAACCGTGATGGCAAAAACAGTGAAGCAACTCCGTTCAGAAGTGTGCGTGTTCAAAGAACGGCACCCCGCCGCGTCGGAAACGGACATCGTGCTGCACTTTGTGGACGCCGGATATGCCCGTTCCGGCATCTACAATATTTGGCACTATAAGACAACAATCAGAGCAAGCTCCAAAGGATGCTGAAGAGGAAGACCGAGGTCGGTTCAACCGGCCAAACAGTGAAAAATACCTGGCGAACTTGAACATGAACATACATGTCAGGAAGCGGAAGTCGCGTCCACTGGTTTCGGAGCTGCAGGCAATGATGCAGCGGCAGAAAAAGATGGACGACGAGACCTATCTCATCCTGGATGGCAACGACTGGAAGGGCACTTCGTATTTTACTTCCCCCACGGAGGACTGAGCTCCGAGGTGAAGTTCATTTCACACATCAAGTTCCCCAAGAAGGTGCTGTTGTGGCTGGTCAGCATAAATTAGCCTTCACTCGTTCCGTAAACATGGATTTTGTACACAGAACAAATGTCTTGTATATTGTATGAAACATTCAGATTGCTTTTTATCTGGTGAAATTCTATCATTTCACATGTTTGTCTAAAGGCCAGTATCGACCTAAAAAGTAAAGAGGTTACATTCCTTCAATATTACCGAGCAGAATTTTGACAATTGTCACCTTCACTTACGGAATAATCGAGCGGAATATTTTTCAGAAAGAAAAAGTGACAGCTCCCATTAGTTTGCGTGGGAACCTTACAAATTCCATTTTTATTTTTCGTTCTTTTCAGGTGGATACTGCTGCATAAATTTCTTTTACTTTCCCGTTTCGAACGCGATACCGACCTTAATGCACGAAATGAATTTCGTGAAGACCAGCCAATCGCTGTTTCTCTTTTATCGTACTCATGCATGATGGTGCGTGCTGTTGCTGGGATGGGCGGGAATAATTTATCTATCTCAACACTTATACGCCCAACGCCCAACACTTATATCCCAACGTTATAACACTATACTCATTAATCAAGTATCTTCTAACGAGTCACTATGGCCTAGTGAGATAAACCACGGATTCAGCTCTTTTTAAAAATATAGGATCAAATCCCATGTCAGAAAAATTGCCAAAAGCTTGAACAACATTTCGAGTCGATATATTACATATGGCAATCGTTCATGCAACCACCAGAGAGACGTTTCTTTTTAATTTGTAACGAAATATTCGTAGCTCTTTGTGTTGTTTTCGTACACTGCACGGATGTTCTTTCTTTGTCAACAAATGTTTCGTGCTTTTGTAAGTTGCGCGTGTGCCATTAATTACCTAGGTAGCTTCATAAAAACAACAAATCAGTTTCGTTGCAGAAAACAACGAATATATTCGTTAGTTCTCCCTTCGATTTCGTATTATAAACTATAATTAATTTTCAGTGTAGCTTTAAAATTCAGCACGCGTATTAATTAACTGTTCTTTGCTGCTGTAAAATAAAACACACACGTTAATTTTGATAAAAAATAATGTATGTAAATTTGTTAAATTTAACTTTCAAGGTTTCGTTGAAACTGTGTGCCTTCTACTGAGGAGTTGTGTAGAGTAAAGGAGTTTTCAACAGCACACAGTAATATATTTGTCGGCATTGGTAATGCACGCTACGGTTTACCTCCCTTTTCAGCCGACAATAACATTCAAACATGCATCAGTTCAGAAATGAATGTTTTACATCGATTTTGAAACACAATATAATTATGCCAGCCTCCAAGTTGACGATACGAGACATTTTTGAAGGACTGCTATAATTTGTAAAGGAACTGTTCTAAAAGGAAGAAAGGGAGGGATGGTTCTTTGGTTTGCAATTCTGAACAGAAAATCTAGACAACTAATTCACAACGACGCATCTGAAATCTTTGCCATGGCATGTGAAATGAGGTGTTCACTTTTGTTTCCATATAAACTTAAAAGAAGACGTACATTCAAGTCTTACTAGTCGCTTCTAGGTGCATATAAAAATACTTAATTTTACATAAAATTTTGTACATATGTGATCTAGGCGATATCTGGCTTAAATTTACATTAAATATCCCATACATTTTTGCCAAATCTAGCTTTCCAAATATGTGCCCTTAACAACAACAGAAGATAACTTGTTTCTTTCAAACTGTGCAAGAAAAATATAACAGGATCATATTTTAGGCCCAGTTGAGATCGCTCAAAGAGATCGCAGCAAGCCGTGCTTTGAAACTGACGTGTTTTGTTTTTGCTGCGTCGTTTTCGCGAAACAAAATATTAAAATTAATTCGTTATTCAACTTAAACAAACAGTTAAATCATAAAAACTCCGCGTGTTTTGTGTACGACGTAGTGAATATAATCGACTCCTTCCCAAAATATGGAACGATCGGTAGCATTTCACCATTCTAATAGTAATTTTGTGGCACCCGGAGGCAGAGTTAAATCAGCTTTGTTTTGTTTGTTGGTGCTATTAGTATTGGGCCACCCGGGTAAAAAAGGTTGAATTAGAGTATTTTTCCGCTTGGTCGCGAGTGTATTCATGATTATTAGCAGTTTTGAAGTCGATATAGAGTTGCGTCATAACGAGGGATTTTGATAAATGGCAGAGTGTGAAGTGAAAAAAGAAGACTAGTGCAATGTAAAAAACGGCCATTTGCTGGTCAGAAGCAAAGGTCGAAGCTATCGCACATGTGCGTCAGTGCGTCTTAGTGGCTGGCATATAATTTCAGATGCACTCATCAAGTGGTCTACAGAGGGAGAGCTGTGATTTTTTTTCATTCATTGCCCAATGATTGTGATTTTTCAAGTTTAATTTCTACTCGGAAGTTACCTGCGATTTTCATTTTATTTCATTTGTGCACGAAGTACTACATATATCCGTGCTGTTCCACGCGAAAAGGATGATGTGGAAACATTTGCCGAATAGCGGAGAGGTTTTCCTTTAGAGACATAAATGCATCCTTTAGCATCACAGGGTGGTCGTCCAAATGAAGACTGAACATCAGCAACAATTTCCGGTGAGATCTATCCGATTATAACTAAATTTGAACGATACTACTAAATACGTGCCATCGTCAAAACAATATGACTTGATGATGAAAGTGTATGCACAATACTAATTTCCATTTGATGTTTGTGTTGTGTCTATGCGGGGCTGGTTGTAAGTGAAAGTGACCTTGGAATGGACGTGAGAAACCAGGCATTCTGAAATGGGTCACTGAAACTCAACAGAGCTATCACCTTCCAACTCCCGGGCTAAAAATGTGTGTCGTGTCGACAAAAGTTCGTTTACCTGCAAACATTATTCTTCCATAAAAACACTGCCGGACGGTGGGTGTTGGATTGTACATACACACACATACGCACAGTTGCTTCGACCTCAAAGACAACTTTGCATCCATCTCCCCAATATTGCTACGCTTCAAGCTTTCCAGCGATATTTTCCCCTAATTATCATGATTTCGCGAACGGTTTGAATGAATTTAAAAAAAATCAACACAAATTTACATGAAGTTATACTCGATAGTTTTGTGTGGCTTTTGGATCGTTCAAAAAGAAGATTAATCACATTTCGAATAACGGATCTACTGTTGTCAAGAATCTTACGCGGAGCTGTTTTTCAAATCTCAGCTTCTCTAAGAAATCACGGAAACGCCATCGGAATAATCTTCTAGTCAATTCGAATAATTATTCAAGATATAATGAAAAACCTTATTTGGCTACTATTTGAAATCATTGGTGAGATCCTTCCATTAATCTATAAAAGTATCACTAAAAAAAATTTAAAAAAAAAACAGCATCGATTTTCCAATTCGATTCCCGGTACAGACAAATGCTTTTTCGGGTAGAAAATTCATCCAACTGCCGAAGATCATAATCGTATCATTGTGTTTGCCACACACGGTAGGATTGGATGCTTGGGAATAGCGAAGAAAGTCCCTTAATTAAGCAATGTGGATATGCTTATAAGAACACAAATTCGAGCGGCTGAGCAGTATCATGTGCGTTTTGTAAGAATATTACAAAATATGTGTCTATGATTTCATAGACCGTAGTGAAATGTACGTTGACATCTGATATGCTAAATTCGGCAACTGCAACAACGATTTGACAATTTCATCTTTTTTTTTGCGAACTGTGAGTTGTATCCCGATAATTATAATAACAACTTGAACGTGTTGTGAACCGTTAATTTATGTTTGAAGTTATTAATTTTGCTCACAAATTATAGTGAGAAGTTCTAAAACTACTTTACCCTATCCATGACAGTTTCTGTTGGGACAACAAAGTATTCTACTCGTTAGGTTGAATCCTAAAATTAGACCCTTTTGATTCTAAACACTTGCTCTAGTGATCACCGACTGCATGTCGTTCTCAATCCATTACGTACTTAACTTTATAAGAGCCTTCCATGAAACACTTAATCAGTTTCTCTACGCCAGCCCCACTAAAATCTAGTTCTAAAACCTAGAACCCTCAGGTCATTAACGATTTCAACTTCGAGCTGTAGTTAAAAGCTAAAACGAAAGAATTTTATCGTTCTTCGGCGCCGACACAACCTTTTCGGCATTCTCGTAGGTCAAACAACGCCTGATTTCACCTTCCAGCAACCGCGCACGCACAATTCAATTGTCGAAAGCGCCACTTGTAGCAACCACTGGAGCTCTTAACCGCTTTTATGAACCTGCTAATACGTACTTGCCTAGCGCCAAACCGGGTCAATCACCTTGGTTTCTTCACTTACTGGCTAGTTGTTGTTGTAGGTATTTGTCAGAGCCACGTGCGTCGATTGCTCGATCGTTTGCCAACTTTGGCATTTTCGTCTGGTGATCTTCTGTGATCATCTCCGCCCGACGACGACGACGACGGGAGTAAACGCACTATAATCTCGGGTGGCGGTCAATCAAATTATCGCTTTTCGTCATGTTTATCAATCAGTTGACCGAATCAGCTGTTCTACGTTGAATGCAATGTCGTGTTTTGTCGGGTGGGCAGACAGTCGGCGAACGCGAAATCGAAAGTAAAAGAGAGGCTCCAAAAGTGGGTCAATCGCGTATTTTTTCTCTCTTCATATTGCCGAGTCATACAGTGAGGAGGGGGATGCAAAAGCACAATGCAAGAAGAAAGGGAACTTGGCTGACTCTGAGGTCTGAGGCCTACGTGAGAAAAATGCCTCAACAGGTGTGGTCGAGAACCGAGCCAGCGGAGCGAGGAAAGTATGCATTGCCAGGCGATGAGGTAATTTGGCGTGTGTGCGGTCAAGGATTTTGACAGTTGCATTGTTTGTGGTCATGACGGGTGAAGTGTTTAGTAATTGGTTGAGCGATGGAGTACAATTGCTGAGGAATTACAATACCGATCACGCGGCGGGTTCGATGCAAACGTGGGCTGGGTACTGATTCGTCGCACTCGGTGACTGTGATGGTGAGCTGCAGAAAGGTGTTTCACCCGAGCCTGACTCGAGGTTGGTTAGATAACTTCAGAAATGCATCGTGAAAGAAGGTAAGCACGCGCGCTGTGTGGAGACCGATGCAGATCGTTTAACATTGAGCCCGATATGGTGGTGTGGGATGAAGGTAGCTGCGGTAGCCGGATTGCGCAGATGGTGATGATATAAACTTGTTTACGTTTCGCAAGTGGCACGAGGTCAGTTTTTGTTGACAGCGTTCAGCCACACGCTTGGGTAAACAGAAAGAAGAACTAGGTTAGTGGAGGAAGTTTCCCACCGTCGTCAAATTCAGCCACAGCTTCACGGCCACTTGAGCCACCGCCTTGACCTAAATGCATTTTTGTTTTGGCATCCACAGACATGCTAATTTACCACCAATAGAACACGTTAACGAGCCATGAAGCTCAATTCACTACGTAGAGATACTCACTTGGATTAACCGAGTACGCAAGCTTCTTGGCAAAGTTGGCCAATCTCACGGATAGAATAATAACTGGAAATCCAATCAGCTGCACCGGTAGCTCGAAAAGAGGCTCCTGGGCTTGTACCGAACTTCCACTGTAGTTTGTGGTGGACAGAAATGCCACCAGAAACAGGTACATGGCAGGAATAACGTTCAACAGCTTCATTGTTATGCGTGAAATTTTCTTCTGATATCACTTTCACTTCTAGAGAGCCAGAACTACTGAACTATTGAATACTGTAAACGGGTTTCTGTATAAGCTACTAGCACGCGTTCGATTGGGTCTACTGGCTATCACTGAACGCACCACTTGGGAATGAAACTAGTTTATCCTAAAACCAAGAGCCAAGCCTCTCCCTCTAGTAGACGATTCACTTCAAAGGGGTAGGGTAGTCTTGCTGCTGCTGCTGAGTGAGCTCATTCAATTTCAATGTCCCACTCGGTGATTGAGCAATTGCTGAATAATATTTCGCGCGTCTCCTTGAAAACACTTCCCTTACATAACGTTCGACCTGATCGACTTATTGATATCGTCGTCGTTTTTTGACCGCGTGTGGTGGGGGACTTCGCGTACTCCAGACGACCGAAATTTGCGCTGTTCGTTGACCGAATGCTGGATCGAGACTGAGCGGTCCGCGTGGAAACTAAACGGCCGCGCTGGTCCCGCCGTCGCAGCCGTCGCCGAAGCGCACTTGCCACTTATGTTTTGTCACCCGGGTGTGAGCTGCAGACTGTTGCAGGCCCGAATATAGAAGCCATAATGCTTCTTCGGCGATGACGGCGGTTTCTTGCTTCACTCTCGAGCAAGTCTTGCTGTTTTCGGTCGCCACTCGTCAAGGGATGGCGGCAATTGCTATATGGTTCGGTCGCATTCGGCAAAGCGACATGACAACCTGTGCTGGTATGTTTGCCTAGTGCTCGCAGAACATGAGTCGGACGAAAATTGTTGTTTTGAATGCAGATTGCCAGTAGTAGCAAGTTTTTTGTTTTGTGCATGCAGGGTTGTAGCGTGAAGGGGTGGTGCTACTTGAAGGGGATGTGGAAAATTGAGCTGGATCATTTTCAATCTACTACTATTCGTAGGATGAATGTTATGTGAGATTGTGAATAATTTTTATTACTCATGAACTGTAATACATAGGGTTATATTGATTTTTTTGTTAATTGTTTCTTTAATGTTATATCGATAAACACAAATATTGTATGCTGTTGAGTAGTTAAAATAAATAGTGGTGGATTATATCCTGGACTAGCTGAATCCGGTACGAGCCTTGCTATGTTTGCAACTAAATGAATGAAAATTTATAAAACTGGTGCTTTATGTTTTATTTTAGGAATGAGGTTTGTTCCAATATGGTCGTTTGCTAATGTGTATTACTGCAAAATTCAACATAGGTGTTTGTTGTTAATTAAACCTCGAATCGTTAGTTTCTCCAGGATTTTTCTTTCTGTGTAGAAGCATTTCATAGACAAAACATGTATCTTCAAACTACGCTCTATCATGTCAGTTTAAACGTAATTTTCTCTTGCATAACCTGAGATTAACTTGTTGTGTATAATTTAGTACTGAGAGTAGCTCAAGTTGACTATGTTTGACTAAGAAGGGGTCTAAACTTTTATCAGAACATACTGCCCACCAGAGAAATACAAATTTTGTCTTTTAGTTGCCTGTATAGTTCTCATATTTGGTAGAAATTTCTGTTTCATTCGCACGAACCCCCCCCTCCAGAGAGAGAGTGATGGGGCCTTGAAATCCACCATCAGAAGAAAACCTGCCTGCATAGCTCCCCCATTTGGTTCCATTTGCTTCGATTAGCTCTTGCGTTACTGCAGAAACTTCTGTTTCATTTGTATAAGAGCCATCCCTTCTGATAGAGGAGGGGTCTCAACCACCATTGAAACATTTCAAAAATCCCCATATAATTTTTCCATTTGGTCGATTAGTTCTCGAGTTATCTGAAATTTGTGTTCATTTAAGAAAATCCTGCCACCAAAACCCCCCATATGCTAGGGGACAATTCTCATGTTTGGTTGAAATTTCAGTTGATTTTCTAGGAGAGCCCTTCCTATCAATGGAGGGAGAGGGGTTTCCAGACTACCATTGAAAGATTTGTTGTCCCCAAAACCCCACAGCATGCTCAGATTTGGTTTTCTTGGTTCTTTTAGTTCTCAAGTTAAATATTATTTTTGTTCGCAAATGTGTGTTAATTTCTTCAACTAAATTGCGCGTTAAACCCCGGCTTGCCAAATTCCGCGTAGTAGTAGGGACAGTTCTCATGTTTGGTTGAAATTTGTGATTCATGCAGTATAGAAGCCCCTCTTTCCAGAGAGAGGGGTCTGTAAATAGTCCATAAAAATACTTCTTGCTTTTCAAAACTCGCCCATGCCAAATGTGATTCCAGTTGCTTGATAAAAAAAGTTGCCTCGAGTTATGCTGAAATTGTGTTTTTAGCCCGCGTGGGAGCCTGCCTTGTAGAGGCGGGAGTGATATCGAACCACCATGAAACATTTTTCTCCTTCCCCAAGTATCTCAGCCAAATTTGATTCCATTTGCTTGATAAGTTCTCGAGTTATGCTGAAACCTTATTTCATTATAGTGGGAGCCTCTTATATAAAAAGGGAGGGCCTCAAGTCACCTAAGCAAACATTTTTTAGGTTCATAAACTTTCACCTGCCAAATGTGATTTCGATCCGCATGATTAATTCTTGGTACTCTGCAGAAATTTGTGTTTCATTTATACGGAAGACCCCCCCCCTCCCGACAGAGGCGGCGGGAGGGGTTTTAGATCACGCTTTGGCACGGTTTCGGTTTACGATTTGCTGGTTCGACTTAGTCGCCCTCGAGTGCTGCTGAAATATGTGTTTCACTTCCGTGCTGGGAGTCGCTTCCCTACCGTTCAGAAAGGGGAGGTGCCTCGAGTCACCTACAATACATTGTTTGTCTCCAGAAACCCCACGTGCCAAATGTGTTTCCTTTTGCTTGATTAGTTCTTAAGTTATGCAGAAGGCATCTGTTTCGTTTGTATGGGAGCCCCCTTCACGGAGAGATGGGAGGGTCGCTTATTATCGTAAGAACCTCTTCCACGGCATCAGAAACCCTCCATCCACAATTTCACGCCGACTGTCTAGTAGTTTTCGATGCTATAAGGTCTAGACAGGTAGAAATTCATTTTTAAAATAAATAGATATAACCGTAAGGTTCACGCGGTAGGACCCCGTTGGTTGATAGTAAAATGGTATCATCTAATTCATACATGTATAACTACGCATATGGTTTGGTTAAAATAGTTATATTATTTTGCTTCGGTTCTATATTCGGTTCTATAGTTCTATAACTTTGCGCGCCGTATACTAGCGT
>JASCZW010020799.1:0-11671 GCA_034211315.2 Aedes japonicus
AAAATCAATCAATTCCAATTTTAAAATTGATGCGTAGAAATATTCAGATAGATTGGTGCAATGATTTTGAAAATCGGTCATAGAAATGAATTATTTATTAACGTTCAAAACCTAAGCATATTTCGTGACCTTTCCAAATTTTTTGTACTCACAACATGTACCCCGTATTGAATACAGTGATTCAAATCCGAATTCGTACACCACCACCCCAATCATTTCTTTTTCGATATGAAGGAAAACGAGTAGATTTTATGAAACTTTATTTACATATATTTAAAGTATGAAATGTGAGTTTTAATACATATAATTCGTTTTTGAAAAAATAACTATCATTCCACTTAAAATGATTAAAGTTTGAAACATATGCCAAAATTCGGGCAAATTCAAATTCGTACAGTATTATTAATATTTACGCGACTTTGGAGATTGTAATCAATTTTGAGATTTAATACTTTGTATGGTAACCCTTGCTCGTTATAACAGCTTTTAACCGTTTTGGGATGCTGTCAACGAGTTTTTTGGTGTATTCGGGAGGAATGTTTGTCCATTCTTCCATCAAGCACTTCTTAAGATCATTTTTGTTCGAAATATGATGGTTTCTCACTTTTTTATCCAAATATTCCCATAGATTTTCAATGGGATTGATGTCAGGAGATTGGGGCGGAGTATCGATAACATTTGAGCAATTGTAAAGTAACCACGTACGAACTTTAAGTGCTTTGTGTTTTGGGTCATTGTCTTGGTAAAACTTGTACCCTTGATCTAATCCCATTTTACAGGCACTTTGTTTCAAATTCTGCTTCAAAATGTTCAAGTAAACATTTTGATCCATATTACCATCGATAAAAACCAAATTGCCTACACCTTTAGCAGACATACACCCCATACCATCACCCCACCTCCACCATGTTTAACCGTTGCTTTTAGATTTTTCACATTCAGCTCATCATTCGGCTTCCGCCAAACGAGACCTTCGACCATCTGAGCCAAATATGTTGAATTTCGACTCATCTACGAATACAACATCTTCCCAATAAGATGTTGGGGTGTTCTCGTGCTGTTTAGCAAAGTCAAATCGAAGTTTTTATTTTTCTGGCTGATGAACGGTTTCTTCCTAGGCACCCTTGCATTAAAGTTGTTCCTTCTTAGCACATTACGGACTGTTTCCGGGCAAACCTTCACTTTATTTTGCTGATTAAGTTCTTTCGTGATGTTTCAGCAGAAGATTTCGGATTTTCTCTAATTTTTCTCATCACAAAGCGTTCATCTTGCGGTGTCAGTTTTTTTCTGTTCACATTTCTTGGTGCATCGACGATCCTTTTCTCCTCTAAAAATCGTTTTATGATGTACTGGACGGTTGATCTTGGTCTTTTCACCAAGTTTGATATTTCTTGGAGGGATTTTCCGTCTTTGTGGTGCGTGATGACGAGCTCTCGCTCTACAATAGCGGTATGTTTGCCTTTCCTCGCCATTGTGGCCGTAAACTACAAACATAACAAAAATCACTATGTAAATCAGCTCCGTTCCGTACTTACAGCATGTATTTACCTAACAAAGGTCAACCAACAATGAAAACCGCTGATAAATTGGAGCACTTTACCGAAAACCACGGCTGTACGAATACGGTTTTGTGTATATTTTCAGTGTTTACAAGATAAATCAACGCGCATCCGCACATTAAAGACAATTTGACAGTTATGAAATAGTACTGATGTATGGTAAAGACCACACTATTACATAGACGCATAACCTCGAAATAATAATATTGAAAACATGAATGAGAGAGAGTTGTTTAAATTCGCTACTAGTGTACGAATATGAAATTGAATCACTGTACAAAGACGTAGTCCTACGTCAAAAAATCAACCCAGTCATGGCATGTTCATTTGAATGATACATGTTATAGAAATAAACAATATTAATTCAATTCGAATCTCTCACCCTTTTCCTTGATAATATTGCGCAAACGCTTTGTAAACCCATCGCAGCTGGCATGCACGATTTCCTGAGGAACGTGGTCCCAAATATCAACCAAATATTTCTTGAATCGATCTAAGGTAAACCCTTTCGTAGGGCTTATATGTTGAAGCATATAACCCCAAACAAGTGGGTTGAGGTCCAGTGATGATGCAGGCCATTCTTCACTTGTGATGAAATCGGGCAAATTTCCCGCGCACCACGTTTGTGTCTTCTTTGCCTTGTGAGCCTGGAGCTGGGTCCTGTTGGAAACAATATGGTGTATTCCCATACAGCGTTGAAGCATGAAAAAGCAGATGGTTCTTTAAAACTTGCTCGATGTACTATTCATTGTTGATTTTTACGTTAGGTTCTATGGAAAGAAAAAAGAAGTTTTCCTTTTATGAACCGGCGCCCCATACCATGATTTTTTATACATTCTGATAGCGTTCTACAGCTAGTTTATCTCTTATAATATTAGCAAGACTTTTGCCATACACCCGATCATTTTGTTGATTATGACTGTCCTGAAGGAAGAAGAACTTTTCATCCGAAAATAAAATTTCGCAGTCATCGTGCCGAACCAAAGAATTTCTGCTTCTTTGGACCCTGGCTTACTTTTAACGCTCCGTAAACCCGGCACCAGTTGTTTCTTGTGCGGCTTCGCATTGCAGATCATGTCTGAGGAGCCTGTTCATTGAAGCAGGGGACATTTGAAATTATTTGCTTACTTTACGGCCAGATACGGCCGGATTACGTCTTATTCGCTCCCTCACACATTTGCTCTTTTTCTTCAAAGATGTCAAAGATGACTTGAAATGTTCGTCCAAGGCAAGAGTATTTTTTTATGGGACATACTGTAACACGGTCTAAGCTCTTGCAAATGTAATTTTAAAACTTGCTCCCGTATGGCTTCCATGGTAGCATGATATAAACAAACGGAATCGCTTATTTATCTTCAGCGATAAGCTGTCAAAAGAATACACTCAAAACGGGTATAATCAATTCCGCTGTTAAAATTACCCAGTTGAAATAAACTAAGATTGAAAAAAGATCTACAGGGTGCGGCAGAAAATAATGTGAAAATTTGTTCTATTTCTTTCAAACCCATTTTCAACTAATTCAAGCAATACTATCAACATTTTCGAGTGCAGTTATCTTTATAAAGTCCTTATAAACAAATTTATTCAATGTATCCTCTATTTTTATTAATAACATCCTCGAATCGACGCCGGAAGCCAGATCATGCCTGTCGGACGTAGTCCTCCGACATTGACTGCCATGTGCGTGTTATGGTTGACTTCAGGGTTTTCATACTAGGGTGTGATGTTTTGCAGGTTCGTGCTTCAACATATGCCCAAAATCGGTCCGTGCGACGGTTGGCCACAGCATCGATGCTGAATAGCCTTCCGTCGGAGAACAGGATTATCATTTTTTCCTTCTTCAACAAGGAAAGCAATCTCTTGGAACGAGTCACTCGTAGTTCCTTGATCCGGTCCGTAATCAAGTGGCGTTTCACTCTGGCTCTGGAAGATGCATGCAGGTCTTCTTTGATGATTCTCCGCATGGATTTCTCCGAAATATTGGCTTCCTTTGCAAGTTTTCTTATGGAACGCACCGGGTTGCGAGCAATTTTTGTACGGACCAATTTGATCTCGTTCGGCCTGCGTGCAAAGCGCGGACGTCCGCTTCCCGGCTTCCGGTGCTTAAGACCATAATGCAGGGACTTTTTTATGCGGTAAACTGTTGCCAAATGGCACCCTATCACCTTGGAAATCTCTTTCGGCTTCAACTGGGCGAGCAACAAACTGGTGATCACTTCTTTCGCGAAAATTTTGACGAATTTGCAATAAAACAAATAGAATGTTTGGATGCAGCTCTTGAAAGTAAACATGAACAAATACACTTTCGACAGAAATTAGTCGCTAGCTACACGAATTAATCCAATACTCAAGATTGAAAATTTTCGCATTATTTTCTGCCGCACCTGTACTATTAAATTAAATGCAGTGCCGCAAAAGTAGCAAATGCATTACTGGTTCTAATGACCATTAAAATTGAACTTGAAGAGTATCACTCTAGAGATTAATCGGTTTAAGTTCCATACCTGCTCCAAACTCATCGATCGAAAGTAACTCACAACGGCAATCCTTGTTTTCAGTCTGGATCAATGCAACAGAATCGAGAATTTATCACCGCTAATTCCATACCATTCTCTACCCATTCCATTAACTAGCAAAATAACCAACTCATAGATCATGTCAAGTATATACTGCCGGACCAAGCCTTCAGCGAGTTTTTCATTTATAAAATTCTAGACCTAGAAGCACTTGCATGTTTGTGTGCAATTATTAAAACATGTTGCTGGTCACCATGCAGTAAAATAAGCAAGCAAGAAGCAAAAAAGAAAAGAAAAACTTCACAGTTTTCTGAAGATGGGGTGTTTCGCAATTTGCAGAAACGAACTATCGGACACATTCTTACCGGTCATGTGTCATAATTATTTTTATAATATGACTTGGCTGTATATCACACACGCTGTTAATTAAAGCCTACCTGGTCTGCTGCAAGCTGCCGTGGATAAAAACATAAAAACTAACTGCTCGTGCTGGGTTTTATATTGATGTTTTCGGACTCGGAGTATGATTACAAAGATTTTTTTTATTGCCTTCTAACTGGTTTGTTTATTGAATGTTTTAATAAGAGTTTTTCTTTGTTTTCTCCTTCTTTCAGGTAAGCAAAATGGATGATCTTCTAGTTGGCTGTAACTGAAATGACCGGATACATCAGTAATTTGAGTTGGTTGAGACTTTCAGTGTTGTAGGCGAAGAAGGTACTTTCTCTGAACGATCTGTTGAAACAATCAATAGCATCGCTCGACATGTGTTCCAGCATTGTTATTTCTTGTTGGGCACAAGTCTTTCACTAGTTAGGCTTGAAAGGCGATTTGCTGCTAGTGGACCTCAAACAAGGGCAACAAATTGAGCGCACGCCGGGTGTGATGGCCGCGTACAAAGGAAAATGCGCCAGTCATGAACTGGTAATAAGGGTCTTATTTATGGGGCACTTTATAACCCACGTAGCGATGATCGCCGGCTCCCTTGCGCATCGGACATTCACGGGCTTTGAAGTTGTAGCCTGGCCCCAACAGACAAGAATCGGACCGAGCATAGAGATTAATGTTGGGACGTCGTTACTCGTTGCTTTACAAAATCGCTTTAGTCGAGAGCGGAAAGTCATCTTCCAAGCACGAAAGAAGAAGGAGATCGCTTCGAGGGTTCATTTTCCGAAAGTGATCGACTTTGTGAACTGAATGGACGATCCCTTCCTCCGCTGTCTCTACAACAACCGGTGCGGGTAACAAATGGGGGCGATAACGTTAATCTAGGCTATTGTCTGGAGGCGCAATAAATGGTGTTTACCTAGTGCTTACCTCAGTTGATGGAACCAAAGTACTCAGTCTCTCTGATCAAGTACCGTCATTATTTTTTATTTGGATGATCGGTTAGGTGTAAAGCGACGCCGATCGGGTCAATTTCGAGCATGGTTTCACAATCAGATTAGGCCTAATGGGTATTAGCGTGATCTTGATTTGTTTGTGTTTATGAAAATCGTCTTCAAGCCGACGTTTATGAGAAATTTTAAAAGGTTCCAGTGTTCAAATAAAAGCGCAAAGCACTGCCTCCCCAACTATGCCAAACGCAAAATATATTAATTTCATGCTTTTCAAGAAATGAACTGCTCCGTAGTGCAAACTATACTGGCCTTCACCGGTTCGCAGGCCGCAACCATTTAGACGTGTTTTTCCCTTGACAGAGACTAGCGCTAAGTTTTTCAAAAAGATTTACTGCTGCTACGAAAACGGTATAACATGCCCGACCCGTACCTCTCATCCCTTTCCCTTTCAGACGTTGTCTTTTGGTGGGTGCAGCAGCTGTAGTCGAACCGTACATTGTAGCAGCATAAATTTCCATCCGCGCACGGAACGAAACTGGCAGCCCCGAAAAGGTGGAAAATAAAATACAATTTCAGCCCACCCAATCTTGCGGGCATGATCTTCGCCGAAATACGAGCTCTCTCAGTGCTGGCGTATGTATTTATAAAGCGTGGCATTGACCTTAAACCCGGCTACAGCCAGAAGCGCGAGTTGATGCACGCGTGGTCCATGAACTTCTTCCGTGTTTTGCGATTTGGTGTTGTGTTTTGAAAGGAAGCGTGTGTCAAGGTATTACTCCCATGCACTGGACGCAGCTAGTGTATTTCCTGAATATTTGAGCATGCATTTGGTCTGAACGTGGGGATTTTTTTTGTTCTTATTATTTATTTATTTAGCATTTCTAGCTTATTGCTTTCGCAAATAGCTTATTGCTTGCACTCAACTTAGTGTTCTAAATGAACTTCCACAGTTATTAATTAAGAGCTTTATATTCCAGGTATTATTTTAGCATTAGTATGATTGTGTGGCAAGTACAATCATACATACCCCACGCCCAGGAAGTCGAGAAATTTTCCATCACGAAAAAATCCTAGATCAGATCGGGAATCGAACCCAATCATCTCCAGCATGGTGTTGCTTTGTAGCCGCGCCTTTACCGACTGAGCTAAAAGAGGGACCGTTCTTATTAGCTTATTAAAGCTTATGAATTAATAAACAAGAAAATATTATTCTCAAAAATTTTCATGGCTCAGAAAACAAGTTTTCCATCTTTTCCAAGCAATTTATCTTCACAGTGAAATATTTTGTAAGATTTTTTTTCATGAGAAAATTTCATTATAGTTTGGAGAAAAAAAAATTGTTCTACGATGAAGCATTCTTGAGTTATGAATTTTCGAAGTTAGTGGTGTTCGGGAAAATTGGAAAACCTCAATTGGTGTTTGCCAGGAAAACTGGCAACTCTGAATTTTTTAATATTATTTTTTACAGTTTGACTGATGTTTTTTGTATTCTCCCAATGCGTGGAGTAACGATCTATGATGAAATTTGTCAGAAGCAGATAATTTCCCATCAACATGAGGCTCTAGGAGTGGACAGTAATTTATTGCTAGAACGAAGAGAAATGAAGAGAAAGTATTGATAGTTCCGTTAGAGTACGGCAGGCTGTGAAATTGAAAGATGCAAGTTGAAAACGAGCGGAAGGGCATTTGAACGGTAGTATGCGATCGAGCACACATTCTTTTACCAAGCTTCTCCAGATGCAGGAAATGGAAGAGGAAGTGTTGGGGGATATCCCAGTGGCAAAAGAATTTGCGACTGATCGTGCTCATACACTACTTTTAGCTTGGTCTGGTTCTAGCGATTTGTTTGTTTCCCTCTTCCTATGCCTAACATGGGTGAGAAATTATCTCCTGCTGTTGGGTTTATTTTTGGCATGCACCGACTCTTTCGCACATATTATTCCTCTCATACTATTACATATAGCCCTCGGAGAGTAACGACCAAAACAAGAGTAATATTCGACGGTTCCTGTCGTGGACCTTCGAAGCTGTGTAGGGCCAACAGTGCACCTGCTTTGCACTCTATCGTTGTCAACTTTCGTATGCCTCTATTTGCTGTTACGGCCGATGCTGAGAAAATGTTCCGGCGGATATGAGTCTATTCAGACGATAGAAGGTTCCAGTTAGTGGTTTATCGGAAAAGCACATCAGACCCGATCAGCGTATATCAGCTAAAAACTGTCACTTACGGTCAAGCAAGTTCACCGTTTCACGCGACACGTGTCCTCAATCAGCTAGCCATCGATGAAGAAGAACGTTATCCTCTGGTTGTACCGGTTGTGCAAAAAGGAGTCTACGTAGATGATGTTTTAATCGGATACGATGATCTGGAGACATTAAGCAACACGTGTAAGCATCTGATGGACGTGTTGCAAACGGCTGAATTTGTATTTCGCAAATGAGGCTCAAACAGCACAACGATTCTCAGCATTATTCAGGAAACGTTGAGGGAGACTTCAAGCTCAACTTGATCGGTCGGCGGCAGTCAAAATTCTGGTTATTGTTATGGTTTCCCCAGCAAGATATGTTTCAGTTCAAAGTCCCTGCACTTGAAGAAGTTAACGTCGTCACCAAGCGAATAGAGGTCGGAAAGGTCCCAACTTTTTGACCCCCTTGAACTTATCGGACCCATGGTCGTGAACGCGAAAATGTTCGTGCAATATCTCTGGGCAGTGCACTTGTCATGGGATTCCGAACTTCCCGCAGAATTGGATACATGGTGGAAGAGCTATCGCAGTGAGATTTCTGAGTACCAGACACTTCAAGTTCTAAGACAAATCATGTGGAACACTGAACGCAACTATAAACTGCACTGTTTCTGCGATGCATCGACAAAAGGGTACGGACGTTGCATTTACGTAGTTTCGGAAGACGAGCATGGTAATCTACATTCTGAACTACGTACATCAAAATCGCGTCGCTCCTTTTCGAGGACATTCGATCCCACGTCTAGACCTCTACGCAGCTCTCCTCGGAAGTCAACTAGTCTACAGTCTTGCGAGGAATACAGAATTTAATGGACCTGGACCTGGTATTCTGGAGCGACTCCACAATCGTCCTACACCGGGTCAAATCCAAATCAAACTCCTGGAAGATCTTCGTCTCAAATCGAGTTGCCGGTACTGTCCTCGATTCTACAAAAACTGTAAACTGAAGAAGGACCATCGGAACGTGTCTGATCTATCACCAGAAGACACCAACATCGCTATAAAAACTGTAATACGCCTCACTCAACTGCAGGAGTTTCCTTCAGAAGTTCGTCTGTACGAAAAAGTCAAACCGAAAGCATCATATCCGTGTCGGAGTCACCCCTCAAGAACCTCAACATAACCATGGACCAGTTCGGGCCTCTTCGCATTGACGGGCTTTTGAGAAACTTGTAGGCGCTATTCGACACTCGCCACTCAATAATGATTCCAGCCGATCACCGATTAAGCTGGTTGATCATGAGGTTCATCCACCTGCAAACTCAACACGGAGGGCCTCCATTATTACTTGCTAAGATTCGGCAACGATTCTGGCCACTTCGGGGACGAGACTTGACTTGCAAGGTTTCGTTGAAAACCAACATCAACTACCCAAATCATGGCACCTTTGCCATCAGTTCGGTTGAAGCCAGCCCGAGCCTTTTCATACTCTGGAATGGATTACTGTGGGTCGTTTCTCGTTCGTCCATTGAGTGGGAGTGCATAATGTAGCACTGAGAGTAACTCAAGCATCCCCCTTTCTCGACTAAGAAGAGGTTCAAACTTCTATCAGAACTTGCTTCTTACCCGAGAAATACACATTTTGTGTTTTAGTTGCCTGGATTATTCCCATGTTTGGTTTGAATTTGTGTTTCATTTGTATGAGAGCTCCCTTGCACCAAAAAAAAAAATTCCTGTCTCCAAAAAGGTGGTGGAGTTCGAACCACCATAAAAACATTTCTTGCTTTGAAAAATCCTCACATGCCAAATTTGGTTCAATTTGCTTGACTAGTTCTCGAGAGTTATGCAGAAATTTCTGTGTCACTTTTATGAAAGACACCCCCCTCCTTTCAGAGGGGGAGAATTCTGAGTCACCAAAGAAACATTTCTTGCTTTCAATTAGTGCTCGAGTTTTACAAAAATGTTCTGTATCATTTGTACGAGAACCCCTCCCCATCCAATTCCAGAGGATGGAGGGGCCTCAAACCACCGTAGAAATAAAAACTGCCTCCAAAATCCCCCATATGCTAAATTTGGTACCATTTGCTTGATTAATTCTCGAGGTATGCAACAAAATTTATGAGAGCACCTCCCTCCCCCTCCCTTCCAGAGGAAAGAGGGGTCTCAAACAACCATAAAAATAAATCGTGCTTTCAAAACTCACACATGTCAAATTTGATTCCACTTGCTTGATTAGTTCTCGGTTTATGCAGAAATTTGTGTTTCATTTGTATGTAAGCCCCCCTCCCCGCCCTTTAGAAGAGGGAAAGGGTCTTGAACCACCATAGAAACATTGTATGCCTTTAAAAACTTGTACATGTCAAATTTGGTTCCATTTGCTTGATTTGTTCTCGATTTATGCAGAAATTTGTATTTCATTTGTATGAGAGCCTCATCTTCCCAGAGGGTGGAGGGGTCTCAAACCACAATAGAAACAAAAATTGCCTTCAAAAACTGGAAACCCAGCGCTGCGTGAGGATATCGGGCGAATTATGGGGTTCATTTGAATCCCGCAGGGGGCTTCATCAAAGTGATGGAATCTCGTTGGTCAACATTGCTCTTGTGGATATTATGAGACGAGTGGCATTCAACATACGGGGCACCATTATCAACAGATCCAGTCAATGTATCTGCTTTGTCGATGATGTGGACATTGTCGGCCTGAATTTTTGTGCGGTTGACGAGCAATACAGCAGACTAAAGCGCGAAGATCAGGTTGAAGATAAATACGTCCAAAACTAAGGGAATGCTGCAATGCAACGATCGACGGCGATAAGTTCGGGGTAGTCGACGAATTTGTTTACCCCGGCTCACTGACAACTGCGGACAATAATAACAGCCGTGAGATCCAGATGCGTATTATCAGTTGAAGTCGTGCCTACTACGGACTTCACAAGCAAACTGCGAGCACACAGGCTGAGCTCTCGTACGAAGTTTATCCTGTATAAATCTCTAATAAGACCGGTTGTTCTCTACGGACATGAAACATGGACAATGCTAGAGGAGGACTTGTTTTCTCGCAGTATTTTTTTTTCAGAGAGTGAGTAATGGCGCTACAACCATAAGCTATGCAGGACTAGCTGCATAGTTAATGCATAAATCCCAACGGTGTGAAGAGAAATGGAGCATCACATTACTTTCTTAGACTTGATGCTCCCAACGATCATTTTTAAATAGTTTGTTCTATTTTTGTTCTATAGAATGTATTCTGTTTTTCTATAGAATGTATTCTGGCAGTCTGTTTAACTATTCTTTTCTTTAATTTTTTTTTTATATCTATTGAAAACTGCGTGGGTTTCCTGCGGCTTCTTAAAGTAGATACCGCATCCTCCCTCTCCAATGGCTACGTGGACGTGGCCAGGTGGAGCGATCGAGAGTGTCTACGTGTAGATTAGTGCGTAGAAACGTATCGCAACGCTATCCATGAGGTGTGCAAATGCCAATGCCAATACTTGTTCAAATCAGTGATGTATTTCAATGTATCCGGATTATTTTAATAGTTAAATTTAGGACATTTGTAGATCATGACAAAAATCTGTTAGCTTATTCAGTGAAATTCAGTGAAAATTAGAGATTTCGTATATTTATGTCGATTGCATCACAATGTAGTGAAGAAAAAGTTCTTAAATGCTTAAAAGAACAAGTGAATCGTCAGATTTTTTTCGATTATCATTGAGTTAATGACTAGGGCAAATGAAAGGACTACACAGAAAAAAATAATGATTTTAACAAGCGCGTAAAGTTTCCTCTCGTTTAATTCCAAGCCAAAGGAGGCGTAAACAACGAAATTGTTTGCAATCTTTCATGCGCCATACAACACATGTTTGTAATCTTTCATATAACAAGCTAGATTCAGGCTTTATCTGGTGTAAATTTACATCAAATATCCCATTATTTACTGCCAAATCTAGCATTTCCTCTATGTGCATTAGATAATGCAGAAAATTCAGTGTTTATTTTTATCTGTGTAGGGTAACATTACATCTCCAATATCATTACTCATAATTATTCTTTCCTTCCGGGCTATGCTTCGG
>JASCZW010020800.1:0-11676 GCA_034211315.2 Aedes japonicus
GTCGTTCTACCCATAACTGTCCCATGTTGCTTTGGTCAGATTCCAGTTTTACCTGTATATGCTTAGTTTTTTGAATAAATTATCGTATACAAAAAGAAAAACATATTGCTTGTTCTGAGTTATTAACAAACGAATACCAAGTTGGATTGTGCCATGTTGAAATTCTAGGCATAGCAGTCCCACTTGTTCATCAAAAAAATTTATGATTTAAGTTTACAACATTCTTTGAAGGAACAAATCGACACTAAGCATGTATAAGGGGCTTAGATGCAAATGTATACAATGACCTTTTATTACAAACGTTAACATTGAGCTTTTCCATATAATCCACCATTTGCATTGAAAATACAATGAAATGAAATGGAATACGAGAAATTTGCAAAAAGAGAGCAAAAAGAATTAACTATAAATTAGAAGAAAAAATAGTAATCTCCATTTAATTCCAACTACCTTTGCTTATCTTCGACAGATACGCGTATTTCGTCTACAATGTGCAGACTTCTTCAGTGTCTCGTACTAATAACTCGACTCGAGATCGAGTTATTAGTACGAGACACTGAAGAAGTCTGCACATTGTAGACGAAATACGCGTATCTGTCGAAGATAAGCAAAGGTAGTTGGAATTAAATGGAGATTACTAATTTTTCTTCTAATTTATAGTTACAAGGATTCCACTAAACAGCTCAAACCCTCTAGGATTCAAAAAGAATTAACTGTTAGAAAGCTTAGACGCGAGATGTGAGCGATCATCTACAGTGAGGGCTATATATACGTCTCTTTTACATTTTTTTTTTACGAATTCATTTATTTGTACAGGCTCAATCGAATCAACTTTACAGAGCCAAGTTTTCATGTTTAAATACATCAGTTATCTTAGAACTAAGGTTAAGTGAATAGAACCGATTACTCGCGGTCGTCTCGAGGTTAATAGGAATAACAATTTTAAGGATGGGAAAATTAGGTGGGAATTTTGAACAAAGCATAAGGAACAATGGTTTTCTTATATCTAGAACTTCAAATTACATTTTTTAATTGAACGTTTTTAATAAATAAAAAAGAATAACTCACTCACACACACCCAATCACACCTACACACACAACCACACTCACTACACTGGCGCACACATTCCTCAAAAATTTAACCTAAACAAGTAAGTTAATCAATCTACAATCTATACTACTGTTAGTCAAAAACACATAAATGAGTTTCATAAACTCCAGATCGCGCGCAGCCAAAATGTCTCGAATCGGTACATTGGTTGTCTACCTCGAGCCCGAAGGGAATCATACAGCCTCAGATCTGACTTCACGATGCTCAGCACAAAACAAATAACGTGATCTGCGTCCTGGTAACCTTGTCCGCATTCACAGAGATTGCTGTCTCCCAGCCCAACACGGGACAAATGAGCGTTCAATGAATAATGATTGGACATGAGGCGAGACATCACACGAATGAAGTCTCGACCCACATCCAATCCCCTAAACCAACATTTTTTAGACACCTTTGGAGTGATAGAATGCAGCCATCGCCCCAAGTCTCTCTACTCCATTTATCCAGCCAGCTATCGAGTGATATCTGACGAAAAATATAGAAAATTCGTTGAAGGCGATTTGTCTGATCATAAATATCGCCTTCCATAGCGCCCACCCTTGCAAGCGAGTCCGCTTTCTCATTGTCAGGAATCGAACAATGAGAAGGGACCCACACAAAGGTGATAATAAAGGAACGTGAAGATAAAGACTTAGAAGACCTCGTATTTTCATAAGAAAATAGGAGGTGTGTTTACCGGCCTAAGGAGCGAATAGCCTCTATAGAACTAAGACTATCCGTGAAATGAAGTATTGATCCGGTGTAAAAGAGGCAACAGTTTCTAAAGAAAATAAATTGCTGCCAATTCCGCGACAAAAACAGAACAAGGTGCTTGAAGTTTACGAGCGACGCTATAATTTTCATTGTATACACCAAAGCCAGCGGAGTCCTCTATCAAAGATCCGTCAGTGAAAAACGTTTTTAGTGGAATCAACTAGGCCAAACTTTGCAGCAATATCACCGGAGCAATCATAGGACGATGATGCTCTGGGATTCCACGAAGCTCCTGTTTCATTGATAAATCAAATGAATCGAATTTCCGAAGTCGGAGAAGCAAACACAATTGGGAATATTAAGCGAAGGGCTGACATCCTGTGTTATGTACAAATGGTACAAGCTCATGAAGCGGGTTTGAGGATTCAACTCAAGGAGCTTCTCAAAATTTTCGATCACCTGGGGGTTCATAACTTCACACCTGGTGAGGAGCCGGAGAGATAACTCTGTAAATCGATCTGAGAGTGGCAACATGCCAGCCAGCACTTCAAGACTCATGGTGTGAGTCGAGTGCATGCAACCTAACGCGATACGAAGACACCGATACTGAATACGTTCCAGTTTAATGATGTGCGACCGGGCCGCTGACTGAAAACAAAAACTACCGTATTCCATAACCGATAAAATCGTTGTCCGGTACAACGTTAGAAGATCTTGCGGATGCGCTCCCCACCAGGTCCCGGTAATTGTGCAGAAAAAATTGACGCTTTGCTGGCATTTTCGCTTCAGGTACTCAATGTGAGATCTCCAGGTGCACTTTGAATCGAACCAGACCCCAAGATATTTAAATGACATGGAATGAGTTATCGGTGTACCCAAAATTTGAAGTTTCGGTTGTGCAGGGTTATGCTTCTAGAAAAACTACCAACTCAGTTTTCTCCGTAGAGAATTCGATACCTAGCTCAAGAGCCCAAGCAGACAAATTGTCTAAGGTATCATGCAAGGGTCCTTGTAGATCGACCCCATTGGGTCCCGTGACAGACACTACGCCGTCATCTGCAAGTTGTCTCAACGTACAGTTGTCACCTAGACAACCGTCAATGTCTTTGACATAAAAATTATACAAAAGAGGGCTTAAACATGATCCCTGGGAGACCCATGTAGCTAAATCGAAAAGCTGTAGAGTTTCCATGAGAAAAGCTCATATGTTTCTCTGACAGCAAATTGTACAAAAAATTGTTCATTAATGGTGAAAACCACAAGCATGGAGTTTATCTGAGAGAACTTCAACAGATACTGAATCAAAAGCCCCTTGATATCCAAGAATACAGAAGCCATTTGCTCTTTTTAGCAAAAGCTAACTAAATATCTGTGGAAAGCAACGCGAGGCAGTCGTTCGTTCCCTTACCTCTGCGGAAACCATATTGCGTATCTGGTAGCAGGTTATTCGTCTCAACCCATTTGTCCAGACGGAAAAGGATCATTTTCTCCAACAACTTTCGAATACAAGATAACATCGCGATGGGTCGATAGGAGTTGTGGTCGGACGCGGGTTTACCAGGTTTTTGAATGGCAATAACTCTCACCCGTCTCCAATCATCCGGTACAATGTTGAGTTCCAGACACTGATTAAACAAGTTCAACATGCGCCTCTTCGCGACGTCTGGGAGGTTCTTGAGCAAGTTGAACTTGATCCTGTCAGCTCCTGGAGCCGTATTGCCACACGAAAGGAGTGCGAGAGAGAACTCTACCATTGAAAAGGGTTGGCTAATCTCATCTATCGAATTCGTTGTTTCGCGAGAAAACATTTGTGCTGGCACAGAATCTGGACAAACTTTTCGCGCGAACTTGAGGATCCATTGGTCCGAATACTCCTCGTTCTCGTTGTTCGTAATTCTGATACGCAATCTTCGCGCCGTATTCCAAAGGGTACTCATCGACGTTTCGCGCGATAACCCGTCCACGAATTGTCGCCAGTAACCGCGTTTCTTGGCCTTGATGAGGCTCTTAAATTCTCGTTCGAGAGCCGTGTACCTTTCAAAGTGCTCAGGTGTTCCACGTCTACGAAAAACTTTGAACGCGTCAGACTTTTTGCGGTAAACCTCGGTGCATTGCTGATCCCACCATGGGGAAGGAGGTTTCCTGCGAAATGACGTCCCTGGAACTGGTCGAGTTTGAGCTTGAAGCGCGCTTTCCAAAATCAGGTTGGAGAGGAAGTTATATTCCTCCAGCGGTGGAAGCCCTTCTACCGTTGATAAGGCTTCATCTCACTGCCGTCTTGAACCTTGTCCAATCGATATTACGAGTTAGATCATACGTGACGTTGATGGATGCCGGTGGAGTGAGCCCGGTGGCAACCGAAATTTTTATAGGCAAACGATCACTACCGTGGGATCCTGGATCACATTCCACGTGCAGTCCAACGATAATGAATTCGAGCAAAGTGTGAGGTCTAACCTACTACCAAGTGAGGATGGACCAGCCAAGCGTGTAACTTCTCCATTGTTGAGAACTGTCATATTGAAGTTGTCACAGATGTCATATATCAAAGAAGAACGGTTGTCATCGTACAGTTCTCCCCAGCCTGTACCGTGAGAGTTAAAATCTCCCATGACCAACCGCGGAGCAGGCAGAACCGAACAAATATCTGAAAATTGAATCCTAGAGGGTTTGAGCTGTTTAGTGGAATACCTGTAACTAGAAATTAGAAGAAGAATTAGTATCTTCCATTTAATTCCAACTACCTTTGCTTATCTTCGACAGATACGCGTATTTCGTCTACAATGTGCAGACTTCTTCAGTGTCTCGTACTAATAACTCGACTGGAAATGGAAGATACTAATTCTTCTTCTAATTTCTAGTTATCTGAAAGTTGTTTTCGGTTAATTGGTGCTCTAGGAGGAATGTACACAGAAGCAATGCAAAGGCTTTTATTTTTAATAACAGCCTGACATGCGACAACTTCAATACTTGGAATTGGAGGAAAATTCACTCTATAGAAGGAGTAGCACTTTTTGATCCCCAAAAGTACTCCTCCTCCACGTGAATCCTCACGATCAAGCCGAATAATGTTGAAATCGTGAATCGGAAGATCGATTTCGGCTGAAAGCCATGTTTCACAAAGAGCAAATGCATCACAACCGATATTGTGAGCTAAAAATTTGAATGATTCCAATTTAGGAATAAGACTTCGACAATTCCACTGCAGAACAGTGATCAAATCCCCGACCTCTTTTGGCAAATTATCCATCGAAGGAAATGATAGCTGCAAGGAGGGGCCACTTTAATGTTAATTTCTTCAAAAAAGTTTTCACAGTGGGAAGCATTGCCATAACAATGCTTTTAAGAGGGTCAGACATTTCGAGGTATTTAAAAATTCCTTCCACAATATCATCGAACGAGAACAACCCAGATGAAGGGGAGGCTTCTGTTCTTAAAATCGGGGCATCAGGGGATTTAGATGTCCCCGGGAGAGATGGGAAATCCTGTGTGTAGTTGGCACTACGAAAACCAGGAGGATTCGGATTATCCTTCTTTTCTCTGCTCTTTGAATTGGGCATGTTGATTTGAGGCTTCTGTTCAGCTGCTTTCACAGCTCGGATGCGTCTTCGCTTCCGTGGAGCACCTCCCGTAAAACTAAAGGATGTCCCCTCTTCAACCAAATCCAAATCAGACTCGTCATCTGAAAGAGGAGCGAAAGGATTTGTATTGGTATCGGGTGGCGAAGCTTTCTTAAGCATTTCTGCAAAGATTGCCTTGAACGTTGTTTTAGCGAACGTTCTAATTTTTCCCGCGTTGTTTATACGCCGGGCACGACGAGAGAGCCTGAGGAGGAGTTCCCTTGCAGAAAACGCATTTTAGTGTATTATCTGCACAGGGACCAGCCTCATGTTTCTCCCCGCAAGTTGAGCAGCGTGTCTTATTGCCACAATGGGAGGCCGTATGCCCCATCTGCTGACAGTTTTGGCAAATCATTACCTGGGGTACAAACAACCGCACAGGTAGTCGAAGTTTATCCAGTTCTAAGAACTGAGGGAAGGGCAGAGCCAGAAAAGGTTACCCGAAATGAGTCCGTGGGGGTAACTTTTTCTTACCTCGCTGTGCGATATTTTAACTAATTTTCGTACTTCCAGTATCTGAACTGGGGGGAGAAGAGGGTTCCTGAATCGGCCAACCGCCCGCTTCTCCAAAATTTCAGGGCACAGACTCGCCTCTGTGACCACTCCTACAACCTCCACATCACGAGCTGGAATATAAACGCGATATTCCAGTGTAAAATGCTGGGAGGAAGCAATCTCATTAGCCTGCTTCAGGTTAGAGACGACAACACGGAGTTTATTAAATTTTACTTTCGTGATCTCTGTCACGGCTGAGAATCGCTTCGTCAAATCAGTAGTGATTTGGTACACGTTCAAAGGTTTCATTTTGGGCTGAAAGTAGACAACCCATGGACCGATCGAGTCAACCGGATACGATCGCGGTCTGAATATTTTCTGTGCCTCCCCATCATCGGGTGGCAAAGGAACTTTTTCAGCCAAACCGTCCATGTCGAAGAAACCTCTTCAACATGCACGATTTGCCGAAAATTTAAATCACACACCCACACACACAAACAAAGAACACACAAATTAAACTCTAGTGGGATGAGGGACAGGAAAAACAAAACTTAACTAAATTACTGTTCTGTTGCTGCTGCTGCTGCTGACGCACCGTATGCGTGAACGTCGCACTTCTATGCGGGGAGCGGGGAGCGGTGCGCTGAAACGATCGCCTTCGGGTGCACTCGCTCAACGCTGTCGGATGACCGTTGGCGGTGTAGTAGTGTATCGCTGGTAAGCGTCACCACGCGGAGATAAAGCGAAAATAAACGGGAAGATAATTCGCCAGCAAGCACTGCTTGATTTTCCTATTTCACTGGAAAACCACACTGCCTTCTTAGAAAAAACGACTCACTTTTACTCTACTCACTGAAGTGAGTATATATTGAGAAAAAAAACTAGTTATTTCCAAGGATTGCACTCGAATAAATCTTCCAAAATAACGGAGCGCTGGATCGCACGAACTTTCTTCTTTCGCTGAACGAAGTAGGGTGTTTTACATTTTTTGTCCTTTATGTTTTTGAACTAGTTATGTAAGAAAACCATCTTTGTAATATTTATTTTAAGTCTGACTCTTGCAACGAAAAGATCGGTACAATAAACTTAGTGTAGTAGTTTTTTGGTTGTGAATACAAATAAAGTGCTAGTAACTTAATAAAGTGTACTTTAATCAAGCGGTTTTTTGGGTGTTCATCTGGAGGACTCGTGTTGAATACCACCCTTGATTGATCTGGTTGTCGCCGTTGTTTAGTATTGCTATCGTCGTCGTTGAAATACAGCAACGTTGTTCGACGAACAATTTTGGAAAGTCTACTTCAGCTTACTAACTCGAGGCAAAATTAGTTTATCAGCGCACGATCAATGGCAATTAAAATATTTTTTTATTTACGAAGACTCAAGGGATTGACACCAAACCACGATCAGACTACGAGCTAAATCATTTGATATAGCGAATCTTGATATGCAACAAATAGGCATACCATTGCACATGTCCATTCGTACTTTATGTCTGCTTTTTATTCCACCTAGTTACAACATTGTATGCGAGTGTTAAACATTCAAACATTTTTTTTATTTTAGGTATTGAATTCTCGACGAGTATATACTCGAAATATTATCTACCAGCTGTCAACGGTAGAGTAAGAGTATGTAAAACGATGTTCTTGTCTACGCTGAACATTACGGACAAGAAGACGCGCATACTTTCGGCCAAGATAGTAAAGAATAATGGAATTTCATTCGATGATCGGAAGGACGAGAATGGAGGCCAAAATCGTATTCCGATCGAGCATATCAACTACATAGAAAACCACATTAACTCATTTCCGGCGTATACTTCACATTATGGTCGGGAAAAGTCGTCTAAAATGTTCCTGAGCAGTGATCTAAGCATTTCCAGAATGTTCAGATTGTATAAAACAAAGTGTGCTGAAGAAGATTATGAGCCTGTCGAGTATAATGCCTACCGAAAAGTTTTCAGAACCTTCAAGTTAGGATTCCGCAGACCTAGCAAAGACACCTGCCCCGAATGCGACAAATTGTCAACCCAAATTAAAACTGAATCCAATCCAGAAGAAAAAAAAAAAAGCTTGAAGGTCTTCGTGATTTACATCATGCAAAGGCAAAAAGGTTGTATGATGAAAAAAAAAAACTGATGTTCAGGCTGCCAAGAATATGGATGGTGTAATAACTGCTTCTTTTGATCTGCAAAAGTGTCTGGCTACACCTCACCTTCAATGCGGTACAGTGTATTACTGCCGACAGCTGTATACTTTAAATTTCACGATATTTAGCACTGTAAAGAGTGATAATGTAGCGGACTGTTATATTTGGGATGAGACAAAAGCAAGACGGGGTTCCCAGGAGGTAGGGTCGTGCATACTACAAGATTTAGCAAAAATGGACCCAACGATCGAATATGTTAACTTTTATTCAGATCGGTGTTCAGGCCAAAATTTGAATTTTGTTGTATGCATGACTTTCTTGAAATTCATTCAAGATGCTCGGAAAACTGAAAGAAAAATCACTATTCGTCACAAACTCATGGTATCGGGTCATAGTCACATGGAGGTGGACTCCGTGCACGCTTCAATACAAAGGGCCAAATTCAAGACTACGATAAATATCGAAACACCTAGAGACTGGGCATTGAGGCAATAGAGCGAAAAGTTCCTTTCAGAGGAACAAAAAGATTTTCTCGCTTTGAAGGAGCTGGAGAAAATCTATAAACGTCCCACAAAAAACGCAACTGGGAAAAAAATAAGTTCCGAGATATAAGTTTGTTTGAATACCGATATAATGAGGCGAAATCTATGGAAATGTCAAAAACAGGCGAATAGTATAGGGCTATACTTATTTTCCTGTACTTGTGGGGCTAACAATGGCGTAATCAATCATACTACCATTGACAGGCGTATATTAAAAATGAAGAAATTTCAATGAAAAATGAACTAATTTTCATCAGTATTATATAGGGTAGGTAACGACTTAAGCACCCCGAGACCCTATTCCAAGCACGGGGTTAACGTTAACCTACAACGCTCATTTTTTGCAGTATGGTGCTCCATCTAGTGAAGCACCATACTACAAAAAATGAGCGTTGTAGGTTAACGTTAACCCCGTGCTTGGAATAGGGTCTCGGGGTGCTAAAGTCGTTACCTACCCTATGCATCAGAAGCTAGCTTTGTTCTCTGTCTGTATGCTAGATTGTATTTGAATTTATACGTTAATTTGTAAATTACGATTTGAAATTCTACTTGCAATATTACAATCACCATTTCCTCTTTGTTTACATTCCGCATGTTCGCCCTTATCGCAAATTGCTGCGGATTTGTTGAGTCAAATTGCAAAAATTTATGTGGTTTCACAAATAACGGGTATACGGAAATTTGCCTTGGTGTAGCAATAGCGGGATGTGTCATCTCGAGACAAAAGGTTGATGCACTTTTTCCGGCAATTACAGTTTTGAAGTATAGCTTCGTGCGCTAACCTGTACCTCTTAGCATTATCTACCCGTAAAATTTCTTTTTTAGGTTTTTTGCGATTCATAAAATTAACGCAACTGCTCTCAGAATCATTTACATTTTCTTCAATTGTCATGCCATGCGTCGAATTACACTCGTTATAAAAAACGCTTAAATTGTTCTTCGTTTCATCATCGGTGTCGTCACTTACATAGGATGCTTGCAAGAAAGCTATCCCATTCATATCTGATTCCAAATACACTCAGTAGCAAAAAAAAGCCGAGCAAAATTTTGCTCTCAAATAACGCCTTGTTCAACGTTCTGTAACTTTGTCAATTATCAATATTTTTGGCTGAAAATTTGACAACACTTGAATCAATGTATAGATTTTATATGACCAAAATTTGATGTTGATAAAATTTATACACTTGAAGTTATCGTAACATATATGAAAAAAGTCATTTTTGGACATAGCAATTTCAAAAATCCGTATTTCTGTGAAAAATTTAGGTAGCGTATTAAAAACTCCTCCATAGCTTAAAACAGTACAGAAAATAATGTGGTCGAAACTTGAACTGTTTCCATTAAGTGGTTTGGACTACAGCTGGCATCAAAGTTGACGCACCAACGTGAGTATTTCCCATTTTCACCCAATATTGGCCTTGCTGAAATATCGGTGCAAAAAAAAAAGCCGAGGTGAATTCTACTAAAAGTACTATATAATACTGTTAACGTAGTTTTCACAAACCAATACATACTGAATGCCATATTTTTAAAGTTCTTCGTGGGTTACAGTAATTATTTGGGATATTTCATGCGTAACAAATCATGTGTATTAATAAGATGAATTCACCTCGGCTTTTTTTTTACACCGATATTTCAGCAAGGCCAATATTGGGTGAAAATGGGAAATACTCACGTTGGTGCGCCAACTTTGATGCCAGCTGTAGTCCAAACCACTTAATGGAAACAGTTCAAATTTCGACCACATTATTTTCTGTACTGTTTTAAGCTATGGAGGAGTTTTTAATACGCTACCTAAATTTTTCACAGAAATACGGATTTTTGAAATTGCTATGTCCAAAAATGACTTTTTTCATATATGTTACGATAACTTCAAGTGTATAAATTTTATCAACATCAAATTTTGGTCGTATGAGGTTTATACATTGATTCAAGTGTTGTCAAATTTTCAGCCAAAAATATTGATAATTGACAAAGTTACAGAACGTTGAACAAGGCGTTATATGGGAGCAAAATTTTGCTCGGCTTTTTTTTGCTACTGAGTGTAATGTCACGATCTCCTTGAAAATTTAAATTGATTCACCAACGATCCATGTACACCTTATTAATAGACAAACCGTGCCGAAATGTTGTTCACAAATGATGACAGCAAACACGATCATCGTATACCATTTTCGTTTTTGATTCAATTCCTACCTGGATCGGGTCGGCTTATTGTGTGTTGAACGTCAGTGTGTAAGTTTACATTTGAAGCTTGTATCGAGTTGAGGTTTGCATTGCCAATAAGTTTAGGAATTGCAGGTAGACCAATCCTAGGTGAAAAAAGAATTCGCTAGTAGTAACGTGAGAATTATGGAAGACGCAGTGGGACTGATATGCCTACACGCTCATAACTCCATCTTTTTCTTTCGTATTACTATCCCTTTTTTTCACATGGAAAAGTTACTCAATTTTCGTAAAAAGTGGATCTAGTCAAAAATTGAGTAGACCCACTTTTTACGAAAATGAATAACTTTTCCGTGTGAAAAAAAGGGATAGTAATACGAAAGAAATAGGTAGAGGGAGTTTTGAGCGTGTAGAATTTTCTGCTGCATGGTAAGATTCTACGCATGTCAGTCCCACTGAATATTTTACATACAAAAATAATCTTAATGTTAATAAAATCACATATTCCATCGAAAATCACCAGCATCTTCAAATGCCAAGCATAATTTGGTTATTTGCCACGAAGATTATCAGCAATAAACAATAATTATTTAAAACTTAAATCGTTGTTTTCACCCAGACGTCGTTTGCAACATGGGACAGTTATGCGTAGAACGGCAGTCTAACTTCATGAAACATTATCCAATTTGATTTCGCCAAGAAGCATTCGACTTTAAAATTAATGAAATTTATAATCTCGGTAACATAATTGGCCATGGCTACCGGACTCCGGAGTTGTTCCGGGTTTTCAGAGAGGCTAAACGGCGATACGGTCAAAATTTGGTCAATATCAACTTGACGTATTTCTTTCAATTTTGCATTTAAAAACCTGAACACCCCTCATTTTGAAGGTGTGTGTGTG
>JASCZW010020801.1:0-11678 GCA_034211315.2 Aedes japonicus
ACATACATTAATTGTTATGTTATATATTCTCCGTGCGAGGAGTAACGATTATGATGTAGAAGGAGATGTTCGCTCATCACCATGAGGCACCGAAGTGAACAACAATGTTATTGGTTAGAATTAAAGATATGAAGAGAAAGTTTTGATAGTTCCGCTAGTGTGCGGCAGGCTTGGAAATTTAACAGATGTTTTATGAAAATTGAGCGAAAGGGCATGCGTACAGTGGTACTCGAACCAACGACATTTTTGCCTAACATCCACTGCGAGGTAGGTCAAGCACGGACTATGTCCGCCGCTTCAACAGGCAAATGTCCTGGTTGAAGACGCTCATGTACCACTGTGGCTTGTATAGTTATTCTAGCGATCTATTGTGTGCACTCTGTGCACTCAAACCCAAAAAAGGAAAGAGTTCCTCTCCCATGTGCGCATCAGTAAACAGAGTGCACACAATAGATCGCTAGAATAACTATACAAGCCACAGTGGTACATGAGCGTCTTCCAACCGGACATTTTTGCCTGTTGAAGTGGCGGACATAGTCCGTGCTTCGACCTACCCCGCAGTGGGATGTTAGGCAAAAATGTCGTTGGTTCGAGTACCACTGTACACATGCCCTTTTCGCTCAATTTTCATAAAACATCTGTTAAATTTCCAAGCCTGCCGCACACTAGCGGAACTATCAAAACTTTCTCTTCATATCTTTATTTCTAGCCAAAAACATTGTTGTTCACTCTCGGTGCCTCATGGTGATGAGCGAACATCTCCTTCTACATCAAAATTTATTTAGTTTTTCATTGACTTCTCCTAGTTACGGACTATCTTCTTAATGTTCCTGATTAGGTTTTGGACAACTATTCCGTCAATGGTTCTGCTCACATGTACCCAATCCTTTTTGAATTTGTCGACAACAGCGGCTTCTGAACCTTTCTTCCGAAGTTTTGCTTTCATTGAAGTCCAAAATTTTTCAATGAGCCTTATTTGCAAACAATTTGGAGCATTGATCGCCTTCTGTACAAATTCGACTCCGGTTTCACGATACCAGTCCATTATGGAACGCGCATAATGGTATGATGCCAAATCAGGCCAAAACAGTGTCTAACATTTGTACTTTCGAATGAGTAGCGCAAGTCTTTGAAGACATTCCTTCCAGTTAATTTTGGCATTCTTGTTCGCAAGCGAAAATCACATTGGAAAATTGTTTGCACACCCTTAGTTTTTTTTTCCAAATTTTTCACAAAAAAATGACTTTTCTGTGTTTGGCACATCAGTTCCTTGTTTCACAGTGTAAAATTGTGCCCTTGAAAACGTTATTTAGTGCAGCTTAGCATACGTATCATCATCCTTATCCATAATAATGCACGTTTCCTTTGAGCTCAAAACTTCATCGTACAACTTACGAGCTCGGTTTTTCACTGAACTTGTTTGTAATTTGCTACGTTTGGGACATTTTGGCTTCTCGTAGGTCTTGATAGAGCTACGTGCCATAGCGCGCTGAACCATTTGGATAGATGTTCCATTTTTTTTTTGCACAATCTCTAATCGACAACTCTTTATTTCCAAACTGCACACCAATCTCTTTGTCTTAATCTGCTTTGGATGGAGCAGGTTAACGGCCATGAACAGGTAGATCCAGCAATGTATTATGTGTCCCAAATCGTTTCAGCGTATTTTGAACCGCATGAACGCTAACTCCATCCTACTTAACCAATTTTCTCATCGATAAATCAGTTTCCGTACAGTATTTGGTCGAAATCGTCATACGGTTTTCTTCTGTCAAACCTTCCAATATAGGCTCGTTTCCAATTCGCGAATAAATTCAAATTTTACCTAAACTTTACAGATGTAAAATAATCGATAAATTGATTAAAATCTCTATGTAATTGGTCGACAAACTTTCGAAAAGGAGTCTGTCAAAATTAAGTTGTCATCTGTCAGAAATAAGTGAGCTTCAGTAGCAGACTTAGCGATTATTTTCAATCTGTCATTTGAACGCGCAAAATTAGAGTTTTCAATACCTGCCATCTTCTTGCATTAGCAATCAAGTATACGATTCATTACCATGAGAACTAAACGCCGAACTCCCCGCAGAATTACCATACTTTTTTCAAGTCTGCATGAAGTTGACTAACAACTTCAATTGCATTCTATTACAGAAACTAACTTCTTAAGGTTGATTATGTGTTGTTCAATACACAGAGGAGTTAAAACCTTGCAAACCTTAACCCTATTCCAAGAGGGAACATAACACCTTTGCTATTTAATAAAATAAAAGCGATTTCGTTCCTAATAGAATGTAAATACCACATTCAGCACAAATATGCTCAATATTTACTACACCAATTTACTACCAATTAGTGATCAATTATTTATGATGCATGTGTTGTCCTTCAAATCCTAGTCAAATATTATAGTCTTCACTGAACTTGCAAAATAATAATCACACCGTTTTCCTCGTCACCACTTTTTTATATTATGTCTTCAAACAATTGTTTACACTTTCTTGTGAGTCTTGCGGCAAGGAATAAAAGCCAGTTGTTAGTCGGTTGACTGTCAACACTTTAAGAGAACGAGTCCCAGCTCGCATCGTTTATTTATTTATATTCATATCAACAATATAGTGCTTTAGAGACGAACCAGCCACCGGCTGAAAGTCTCTCAAATAAAGATAAACAACAACAAAAACAATATAGTGATTTACATTAACTGATCATTTAGAGGGGCATACACTACACTAACGAAAATTGAGTAACATATCCGTGAGAGAAAAAGAGACAGTATACAATTGTACTCAAAAATTGTACTCAAAAATTGAAGCGGGAGTGTATACTAGACATAAATACTGTTTTAAATACATACGCAAAATAACACTCAATACTCCATTACTTACACGTACACAATATAACAAAAATGTTTAAACAGAAATATAAACTGCACATTTTTAATACCAACCCTAATAAATATGTACCATACAGAAACTATAGATTGTATGACTATTCCACTTACAGGTGGGATGATACCCCGAATTGGTGGTGCGACACTTCTAATGGTTATTATCTATGTGGGAATGGATAAGTCAAAGATACGCAAATTGTCAGCCGCTCGACAAAAAAATTTCTTTTTATCCAAACATTTTATTTCATAATAAGTTTCACTGTAGTGTTTGTTTTTTCACAAATGGAATAGAGATAAAAATTGCGCATTCAACTTTTCAATTTATGTTACAGAAAATTTACGCTATAATTCATTGTAATGCAATGGTTATTTTTGTAAAAAAAAATTGAGGTCTGTTGAATTTATTAAATGAAAACTAAATTTTGATATAAAATACCAAGTGAAAGAAAGTTATAGCAAAAAAAACATATAAAATTGTGTCAAAAATATGAAATAGTAGTACAATCCAAAAATGTTGGCATAATCGCAAATATAGCGAAAATGACATAACTTGCTCTCTTATTACGTCTCTACGTTGAAAAAAGTCTAACTTCGTAAAACAAACATTAAAAATTTATTTAAACATCCCCAAACATATCAAATTTTTTTCGCAGGCGTTTGAAAAAAAAATTTGGCATCCCTGCCTTTATCACAAATCATCGAAGGATGCCTCGTAAACTAAACCTGTTTGTGGAAATAACTCGAAAAGAAAATCGGCCACAGCGATAAAGGCTTTATAATACTAATACAATACTTTTCCTCGGTCGAAAAAAGTTGTCTGTTCTCTTCAGCATTTGCAGCGCCAAGCCACACTTGTGTGGTGATCACCCGTACCACATATATGCCCTATCATAAAAAGCAACGCATTCACAACGGGTTATTCGTAACATTGTCTCCTCGAAAACGTCTAACCGGCGTTATGTTTTGACAACTGTTTGTTATGTTTTCTTTTCTCAAGGTCGGGAACGTTTTCATTATATTGCATGCAGCTGTAAAATTTTGCAACTCAGCATCAAAAGTTTAGGTTTGTTTAGTAAGCACTGCAACCACAATTTATTACAATCGGTTCATTTGAATATTCCATTCACAGAACACAATGGCGGCCACTCTTTCGCCAAACTTCACCTCGCACCTTTGCAGCGTGGAGGTGTGCGAGGTACGGTACAATATTCGAATCCTGAAAATGAAGGAATCGGTGTTCATTTACATAGGAGAAAACAAGGCGGAAAATTTCGACGAACTATCGATGGCCATGATGACGATGCCCGGCAACGAAATGCTTTCGACCACCATAATGGGTGACCCTGTGGGCTGCGGGTCGGAGGAACTGGCCCAAAAGTTATCCAAAAAACTGAAGAAACAAGTCTACCTGAGTGCCAACGTACCAAATGATCGGATAGTCCGGCCAACAATCGAGAAGAAGCTGTTCGAAGAGATCAATAACAATCTGGAGTGCTTCTGATAAGAGAAAGTGGATTGGGGGGATTATTTGTGGAACCTGAAAGGCTGCCTGGCAACTGAACTATGATTTTTGTTATACTATAAGCTTGCAATTCAGTTTAGCAGAGATGCTCAAAACCGCAAACCGTTAAATCAAGCTTTGTATTTCTTATCCTTAAACAAAATATATTGTTGGGCTTTTAGCGAGTTCAGAAGCAGTTTTATGCGTTATTCAGTTATTTCAGGTTGCAATAAGCTTGTGTTCCTTTTGGCTATCAGAAATTTCTCTCTTTGGCTATCTAAATCAAAAAGCGTTTAAATTTGACTACAAATCATCAATTACACCATACTCTTTTAAATCAATGGCTTTGGATTGTTTTGAGATACGAACATTTGATTTCAAACTAAATAAATTGGATTCAAGATTGAATTAGTTGATAGAATGAGCCCCAATAATCATTTAAATGACCATATTCTAAACCTTGTCGGTGAAAAATAGATTCAAAAAAATAGTTTGATTCAACGGTAAGTGATTTATTCGCCCATATCTACATCTTAACAAAGTATGAAAAGCCCTCTATGAGCATATTTTTGTAAGGATTTAATATTCTGCTCTAATATACATTTGGTTGCGATGCCGTCTGAATTTTCTTTTCTTAATTGTAAACACAACTATCTCTTTAATATCTTTTTCTTTCTTAGCGCCTCAAGCTTATTGCTTTCGCAATAAGCTTATTGTTTGTTCTCAACTTAGTGTTTTAAATGCACTTTCACAGTTATAAGATAAGAGCTTTCAATGTCAGGTACCATTTTTGCATAAGTATGATTGTGTGGCAAGTACAATTATACTCTATGCACAAGGAGTCGAGAAATTTTCCTTAACGAAAAATGTCTAGGGGATTTGGGGATTGAACCCAGCAACCTCCAGCATGGTGTTGCTTTGTAGCCGCTCCTTTACCGACTGAGGACTGATCCCTTTAATATGGATAGTAGATAACTTTCTATTGGGACGTTTCAACAGAACACTTCTCGGTATATCAGTATTTTACATTCCAAAATTTATTTACAATACCCTGATGAGCAGATGAGTTTCAAATCAGCGATCAGACGAAAATAGAAAGAAATATCAACCCACCAACACTTTTAGTCCTTATCATGGCTTAATATCGAAAGAATCACTTTAAACGGCAAACTATAAAATTTGAGCAATATGATTACTGCCGTGAAACGCATATCAGTCCCATCTTTGCTTGATTTCCTTTTCATATGGGACTGATATGCTTTTCACGGCAGATCAGGGGCTATTCATAAACCACGTAGACTTTATTTTGGGGGCAAAGACTCCAGTCCATATAAAATTTAAAAAAATTAATTAGGAAAAGTCTACGAGGGGAGAGGGGGGTCTGAGATTTTCAAAAATGAGTCTATGTGTTTTATGAACAGGCCCTTATGAGTACTTTCTGTAAAAAATGCTTCCTTTTGGTGAATATTTTTCATTTAAGGTTAGAACACTAACAAACATAGCTAACATATCTATGCATTTTCTATGAAGGCTCAACGATACCTCTCAACAATCATTGCAACTCATTCGAAAACTGTGGCAATTTTTTAAATTTTCATTTGAAACATTAAGTCCTAATTTAGATTTCTCTCATCGTAATGAAAGTACATTACTCGATAGTTGAATTTTCTTAAATTTGTTTTAACCATCTGAAATTCTAAGACATTCTTCAGAAGCAAAGGAACTGATGAGTTCTGTTGGGAGCAGCTGATGATCGTTCTCGTGCTGGCGATGGAACTCTACACAGTGCTGTGAACGATGGTCCTCTGGCCCAACAAGCCGCCCTTAAAAGTTAAATGTTGTATATAGTAAAGTATTTAAGCGACAAAATTAGGGACTAAGATTGGAAACCCGGAATATGTAGGATAATCTACGACGAACTTCAATCAAGCAACTTCAGAAGGTATGAAATGATTTCTGGGAAGCTCTTTAAAGAACTTGAGGGGCGTTGGATGTTTGATGAACTTTCCTGAAGTTCTTTCGAGAACTTCTTCATAAAAGCTCTCCAGAGAACTTTCAAGGCAGTTTTGCCGAGAATTTCAGAGAAGTCCTGCAGAGAACCTCAGGGAAGATATTCAGAGAACTTCAGGAAAGTACATCCGAGAAGGAAAATTCTTACTAAATAACAATGAAATTCTTCTGAGAAATTCAGGAATATTTTAGGAAAGTCTTGCCGAAATCTTACGCAAAGTTCTTCCAACCACTTCAATAACAAAATTCCAAGAACTTCATGGAAGTTCTTCCGAAAACTTCATGGAACTTCTTCCAAGAACTTCATGGAAGTTCTTCCGAGAACTTCAGAGAAGTTCGTCGGAGAACTTTATGGAAGTGTTTCACAGTACATCAAGGAACTTTTTTGAAGAACTTCAGAGAAGTTTTTCGGAGAACTTTAGCAAAGTTATACAGATAAGTTCAGGGAAGTTCTTCAGAGTAGTTTAGGGCAGTACTTCAGAGTAGTTCAGGGAAATTATTCAGAGTATTTCGGGAAGTTCTCAGAGAACTGCAGGTGAGTTCTCTAAAGAGCAACTTCAAGAAAGTTTTTCAAAGAACTATAAAGAAGTCTTCTCAAAAAACTACAGCCAAGTTGAGAGTTTGATGAACTTTGCTATAGTTCTCGGGAGAGATTCCCTGAAATTCTCGGAAAAACTTCTGAAGTTTTCGGAAGCACTTCCCTGAACTTTTCGGAAGAGCTTCCCTTAAGTTCTCTGAAATTCTGGGAATAACTTATCTGGAGTTCTCAGAAAAACTTTCCAAACTTTCATGGAGGAACTTACCTCTGGTTCTCCAAAATACCCTCCGTAGTTCTGCACAGAACTTTTTTGTTATTGTTTATCAAGAACTATTTTTGAGTCCTAGAGGTTTGAGCTGTTTAATAGTGGAATACCTGTAACTAGAAATTAGAAGAAAAATTAGTATTCTCCACTTAATTCCAACTACCTTTGCTTATCTTCGACAGATATGCGTATTTCAGTCTACAATGTGCAGACTGTCTCGTACTAATAACTCGACTTTTTTGTTGCTGCTATTCTTTGTTGCTGCACATTTTCGACTGAAGTGAGGGAGGCTCCAATAATAAATAGTGATGAAAAGTTTTCATCCAAATCCACAGAAAAGAGTTAGGAAGGTCCATTAATTGCGTCACGCAGTAGGGGGGGAGGGGAAGTTTGAGAAAACGTGACGATCCATACAAAAAAATTTGATGGTCCATACAAAAAACGACAAGGGGGGCTATAAAAAGGCAATTTTTGCGTGACGTAATTAATTGACATTCCCTTATATAAGTTCAAAAGTTTGTTCTCTGGATGAAGGTCAATTACGGTTCAAGAACATCTGCATAAATTTGTCATTCGGTTGAGATCGACCATCAACTTTTGTTTGCGCCGATTGCAAGTTTCTTTCCTTCGATCATCAACACTTCCTCTTGTAGCTTAAGTTTCTGGATTCCAGTCCCTGAATATCGTTGGCCGATACCAAGTTGTCCTCCTTTTTATGGTGTTACAGTTGTTGTTGGGTGTGTGGCTGTCCCCCAAGTTAAAACTGGATCCTCATAAGCCCCTTCTGCTGGTGTTGATGATGGTGCGAAACTCGTTGGGGCACATCCAGGCCACTAGTCATTTCGGTACTACCAGCTCGAATATTCCTGAACTCTTCATCAAGGGATTCGATTTTGACTTCCCCGTCATTTTGCAAATCCACAGAAAGAGTCTAATAGAACAGACGCTAAGTAAAAAGGCAAGGAATGGTAATTGGACATTATCTTTCCCTTTTGGGTTGACCATCTTCGTCCAGTCCGGCCATTTGCATCACAGCAAGGGTCATCTCGAGCTTCAAAAGAACGTCTTGCTTCTTTTTTACCAACCCATTCTCTCAATTTAAGCGATTTTGTATGCCCATGAACTTGGTTTTGTTTTATTTTTGTTTCAGGATCGCCATGAAAGCTCCCATTGTTCGGGCATTTTTGTAGCACCCCCAGAGCATTCAGATTTGGACCTCTTTACCTCTCCCAGTCTTCTGCATTTGGACCTCTAAACCTTGGATCGACTGGAATTGGCAAACTCAAATTTTCTGCCATGTAGTCCACTGTGTTTCTTTTGCTTCATCGACATGTATTCTTTGAAATTTTAGTTAATGGTGCCAACCAGATAGCGGAGCCTAGTACGATTGAAGTAGGCTTGAAGCTGCGAAGGATGCTAGCTAACTCTGGGAGACCCAGATGCCTTCACACTCGCTTAGCAGCTTAAACCATGTTTAAGCGTATGGGTAAGCACCGACTTAGAGAGTTAAGTGGAGGTGAAGAAATTGGCCCTCAGACCGAGCAGGTCCCATACAAAAAACGATTTCTTTCTTGGCTCAGTCAGTACTAGCACATCGGTCCCAAGCTCGGTCCCAAGCTTAATGATCAGGGATGCAGATACTTTTTCAAATGTCTGTGGTAAAAATTTGAAATGTCTGGGAATGTCTATAAATGTCTTTCTGTAATTTTTTTATAGAAAATTAGATTTCTTTCAACGAAGAGACGTAATCAAGAGAGCGAGGTTATGTCATTGTCGCTGTTACAACGTGCTTGATCATGTAAACATGTCTGCATCTATTACCTTGGATTAGTATGCAACCTTACACTGTTGTTCATTTTCTAAAGTGACACTGAAGCTTCGAGGCATTACGACATAGATGACACCATTGTCCACAGCTCTTTTCCCGCTGTCAAGGCTCTTGCCAGTTTTTGTAAAGGTTGCTTCAGATAGAATTGGAACAAAAACAATTGCCTGTATTTCAGTTATTTATTGTTGAATTCAAGATCTTTTTATACAAATGTAGCGTTTTCTTCATACTTTTAAGAAAAAATACGGATAAAATTATTCGTCACGGTTTCGAAGAATTCTCGAATTTTCCTGTAACACGGCTCATTAGGCGGCGCACACCTTCTTCGTCCATCGTTTTAGCTATCTTATTCCACCAGGTCTTCATTTGATGGATGTCTTTGACAACCTTTCCCTTTGCCTTGAGTCTCCTCTTCATGATTGCCCAGTATTTCTCAATAGGGCGGAACTGGGGGCAGTTGGGTGGGTTAAGGTTTTCCGGAACAACCTGGACCCCTTTCTCTGCATACCATTCTTGAACGACTTTGCTGTAATGACAGCTTGCAAATCTGGCCAAAACATTACGGGATGGTCGTGGGGATCGGATGAACGGCAAAATTCGTTTTGGAGACACTCTTTTTGGTATAGTTCCGACGTCATTGTCTTATTTGTAACGAAAACTTTCGTTTTTTGCCACAGCTGCAAATGCCCTGCCAAATCATGAATTTTCGTGCAAATTTGTCGGCAAAAACAAATTTAAATTTGGCTGGAACATCCCTCGAGCCGTTGCCAAGTAAAATTTTTGACCTGGGATTTGCCCGAAGTCAGCCTTGACATGGGTTTCATCGTCCATCAGAAGACACCCGTCGAAGCATGGTCAGCACCTGGTCGTATAGCTTCTGAGCACGGATTTTGCTACACTATTCTGTTTTATGGTCCGTTTGCTAGCTCAATACGACTTGATTCCTTCCCGGAGTCGAGTTCTCTCTCACGGTACTATGGGCAGCATCGAATTTTCTGGCCAAATCACGGTCCGACAGATTGGGATTCCTCTTAATCGTCTTCAAAATCTTACCACGCAGTTTCCAGGTCGACAGTTCCACTCCGACGATTGGCTTGAGGCTTCCAGATCCGTCGTCAATGTTTCCTATGGCTCGCCGTTTGATAACGCCATACGGTATTTCTGGGCAATTTCAGCTGTTTAGCCTCAACCTAGATGCAGACCACAATGGATTTTCCAAATAACTGTGCACAATTTTTTTCCCTTCTTTCGGCTTCCGTGTTGATTGTTTACAAAGTACAGTCGATTTGCGGAATGTCAAAAATGCCTACGTGAAGCGACAAAATTCCCGACACGTGGGCGCCAAGAACTTCCAAATCCGTCCACCAGGAGCGTCACCAATATGAGCAAAAGTTTGTTCCAATTCTAAATGAAACAAAACTCTTATTTTAAAAATCCAAAATTTTAGTTTTCGTTTTAAAAAATTCAACGAATTTTTTTGATTTACTTATTAGCATTGATGGTGTGTACCATATATTTTAATGTGGTGTCATGATGACTCATGATCATCAGCTTATCATTATGGTCTTATAGAACGGTCCCTTTGTACAGAGTGCCTACAGTTGCACGTCATTTCCCGGGAATTCTCGTTTCCGGAATGTTACATTTCCCGGAGAAGTTCAAATCCTGCAAACTTATTGTCTTGCTAAAAAAGTTTTTCTATAAATTTCTACAAAACCTAATTTCGTTTTATAAATATCGTATATACTATAAATGTATAAATTATAAATATGTTATACTATAAATGCTATAACCTCACACGGTCGTTTTGAAAAAACCCATTAATGGGTGAAAAAAACACCCATTTCGCTAGAAGTGTCTCCCCCATTTATTGGGTAAACTCGATTTACCCGTGTAGTAGATAAAAACGCTGCTGCATGTCACAAAATGGGTATTTATTCACCATTACTGCGAAGCAGCCAGGTTTCCTGTAATGGGTAAGCATTACACCTTATTTTACATAGCAATTATCTGTGGATTTTGCCTTGGATTACTGAGATTCATGGTTGTCATGGAGTTAAATGAATAAATGCAATGAATAAAAAAGAAAATAGTTGTACCTAGTATTTATTCTGGCACCCTTTGCTGATACATGCCTACTAATACTAACCTAAATACTTTTGGAAATAAATCCTTCAAACGTAGTGCCGGCTGAGGTTCCCAAATGTTGATATGGTGAGAAGTGTTGAGATTATGTCCAAATTTGATGTGCTGATCCAAATCACCCAACGTATTTTCTTCGATGGGACACATCATCAATTGGGTAGGGATATATCTCTTATCATATTTAAATAAATGAGCATTTCAAATATGTAAGAATAATAATCCTTACCCTTTAGATTTTCCAGTATGAATCTGTGATCAACTTCTTTCTAAGTTCCTCTTTAGATCATGTTTCCGTGTTTCACCAACATTGAACTTTTTTCACCCATTTTGTTATTGTATGAGGTTTTCTCTAATGGGTATTTTTTACTTGTTGCGTGATTCAGAAATTCTTACATTTGCATGCCAGATAGAGAGGCAACTGCCCAAAAATGGGTGTTTTTTCACCCATTAATGGGTTTTCATAAACATCTTTCCGTCTGTACTGCTGTATACTGTAGCCAA
>JASCZW010020802.1:0-11671 GCA_034211315.2 Aedes japonicus
AGTTGTAATAGCATAATATCAATAATGGATATTGATATCATACGCAGCTGCAACCATCGAGCTCCACAGATAGAATCCATGAAAGCAGAATGATTTTTTTTCGGTAAAACGTTTATGTCCAGTACAACATTAGATCGAATCACGCACAATTGGATTTATCAACAGCGAAATAGATTCACTGACAAAGCGAACCGGCTGGAGCGGAAAATGAACTCATTCTGTGCTAACGACACCGCCGTAGTTCACCATATCATCATCATCCATCAAAGCGGTGGCGGCAAGCTTAATCGCAGGGCTTGACCGTGGCACAAAGAACGCAAATTGCAATTATTCCATTAAGATTAACCCCGTAATTGTCATACATAGTGTATACAGTGTCATTTGTGCTGGCAGATCGCAGTAGCCCGGTGAGTGAAAACTCGGTAAATGTTATTGTTTACGTCGCCCAGGCAATTTAGATGACAGTTTGAGATTCTCACCAAAAAGGTTAATTCGTGGGTGGCTTGGATCCGATCGTCGCAGAGCGTAATAAATAGTTGGGGTAACATAAGTAACAGGGTACTTACCGCTGGTGAACGTAATCGAGATGGTGGCGTTGCTGTTTCGCTTCAGAATGCATGCCGGTTGGGCCAAGTCGCAGTTGGACACTTCTACCAAGGTGTAGTTTCCGATTGTGTCCGAGTCGCCTGGGAGGGAAGCGGAGAAAGAGAGACATTAGTTGGAAATTGAGATGGGCACCATTTTTTTTTATTGTAAAATTTAGAAAAAAAAAATCTGATCGCACTGTAATCAGTGAACTCCAGTTCACCAGACATTTATGTTTTTCGAAGAATGGAGTTTGTGATATTCTCGTTGCAGATCAGAACCGGAAAAATCACCAAAGGATGATTAGTTTGACAATTGTTGTTATTAGAGACCGTGATCACCACCAGGGTTGCCAAATATTTTTTCAAATATCTGTGATAAAAATTTGAAATGTCTGGGAATGTCGATAAAAGTCTGTTATTTTTTTTTATCATTTTCGCTATATGTGTGATTATGTAAACGATGATGCAAAAATCTTTTTCTTGAATTGTATATTTCCTCCTGAACTTCAGGCAAAATTCCTCATGAACTTCTTGGCAGTCACTTATTATATTCTTCAACATTCACGTTCAAGAACCCAACATTACCCTCTAAAAACATTTGGTAAGTTTCTTTTTCCTGGACTTAGTTACTTTCTAAACTTCTGATAAGTCTCATCCTGAACTATGAGGGAAATTTCCACCAAACTTTGGGAAAGTACTATCCAGAATTTCTTGGAAAATCTTATTGAAGTTGTAAGAAGTTTCATTCTGAACTTATGAGAAGTTCTTTTCTGAACTTCCGAGGGTAGTATTCTCCTGAACTTCGGGGATGTTTGTCCCTGAATTTCTGAGAAGTTCGTACTTGAACTACTAGAAAGCTCCCCCAATACTTCATCCTTGAACTACTAGAAAGCTCCCCCAAAGTGTCTTCCTGATTTATCAAAAGTATCAACCTGACCTTCTAGGATTTTCTGAACTTTGAGAAGTTCTCATTCTGAAATGCTGGAATGTTCGATTCGAACCTTTAGGGAACCTCTCTAGCATTTCTGGGTAGTTCCAACTAAACTTTTGGTCTCTTCGGAACTTCTGAAAAGACCTCTTGTGAACTTCTGAGGAGTTCTTTACTGAAATTTTGGAAAAATTCTTTCTTGATCCTACAGGTAGTACCCTCTCTGGTAAGTTTCTTTCTGAAATTTGGGGGAGTTTTTTCTTGAGCTTATTCTTTCCATTATTATTGAAAATTTGGGAAAGGCGTCTCCAAAACTCTTAGAAATATTCCCTTAAATTTGTTCTTGAAGTTTCTTCCTGGAATTCTGAACTTTTGGGAAGTTTTCTCCAGAACTTTGAGGAAGTTTGTTCCGGAACTATTGGGAATTTCGTGCTCAAATTAGAAAGAAGTACCCCCAATGCTCCTGTAAGGATTCTGTTCTCTTTCAAGAATATTGAGAAATCTTTATTCTGAAATTTTTAAATGTTCTCCTCTGGGCTTTGCTAAATCTGCCTAGCCTAAGGATTTTTTTTCCTGATATTTTGAGAAATTATAGGTAGTTCCCTTCCTGGTTAGTTCCCATGTAAAATTTGGGGCAGTTTTTTTTCTGAACTTCTGGGAAGTTCAATCTTGAATTTCTGGGAAGAACTCCAAAACCTCTGAAAAGTTCCTAACTTCAAAGAAGTCTTTTTCCCTCCACTTTGTCCTGAAGCTCTGATAAGTCCTCTTCTAATTTTTGGGAGCTTCTGTCCTGAAGTTCCTGTAAGTATGATCTTGAACTTCGGTAATGTTCGGTCGTGAATTTTCGAAGGTTCTTTTTGCTTGAACTGCTTGCTCCCAATACTTCTGAGAAGTTTCTACCTGTCCATCGGAGAAGTTTTTATTTCGAAGAAGTCTCTTCCTCGGGAATTATCTTCCTGAAGCACTGGGAAGTCGTCTTCTAAACTTTCCAGGATGTACCCTAAATTGTGGGTCTTTTCTTTCTACACTTCTAGGAATCTAGGACTAATTCAGGGATATATTTCTAAATCCCTAGTACAAATGTACTGAAATGATGCATTTAGTAGTACTTTGGAAAATTCAGAGTTTTAAGATTTATTTCAATAGCTCAGAACTTTTTTCTATTGTTCTGTCCCCCGAGTAGCAACCAACTGGGCTTTAGAACAACAAACTCAGCAACCCCTTTTTAAGGGAAAATTATTTGACTTTCGTTGTGACTTAATGGCAAAGAATCAATATTACCAACGCTTTGACAATAATTTTTCACATGGAGAATTGAACCCTATCATAAGTAGGGACTCCATGTAACCTCCCGGCCCATTGTGTCTCTAAGTGGCCCACTGCTTTCGTTTCGAAAAGTCTGCAAATTTACAGACATGTCTGTGAATATGGCATCCCTGATCACCACTGCATCTCTACTCCTACCCACTGTTGCTTTACGTCATATTTGAACAAACCTACGACCAATTTGGCTTCTATTTGAATCAGTGTGTGGCGCCACAATCTTACACTAAGGGCATCTTCAGCGGTGGCTATATTTGGAACAAATTTATACTTGATTTGCATCAGCAACACTTGAACAGAACCAGACAAAAAAGACCAACTTCGCGTTCCACGTTGTATTTCTTGTTGTTAAACCCGCCAACACATGTAATCTTGTCTTTCATTCAACATCAAAGATCAGAAGGTTTTTTTTATCGAAGATCAGAGATTTTCCGCAAACTTTTTGTCTTGAATTTGACTAAATAATTTTTACTGCCAGTAGTGCTTCGTTAGCAGACAACGAGGAATACTTGCGCTTTTGTTTGCTTGAAGGTTCAACAACATCTCGGAAATGGTGCAGTTATTTGCAGAAAGTTGTTTCTATTCTATGGATGATCGGCAAACTTTTTGGAAGTTCAACCATCCAGAAACGTTGATAATTTTTCGACATTTTTCTCTGAAGTTCCACCTTTTTTTCTTCTCAAAAGAGAGTTAGTAAACTTGATGGTTATCTTGAAACTTCCAAAAAGTCTATTCAACTTCCGAGAAGCATAATCAACTTCTGTCAAATTCATTATGTTTTCACCCCTTTCATAGATATTTCGAAGTTCATAGTAATTCAGAAAATAATTTTCAAGATTTCGTTTAGTTTCTAGAAACTTATATAGCTTATATAATTATGACCAATTCATTTAAAAACGATTCCTGAAAAAATCAAGAATTTTTCGAATTTGTAGACGAATTTTTCCAACTCCCAGGAGATAAGCCTGAATATCCTGGAAACCTGCGGAAAGTTTCTATATAACGGGGTTTTCTAAAATTTATCTGTATGAGTTATTTGCGAGTGCTAATTGTGGGGTATTGGCAACCCCCGAGCATCTTGACAGATGACCATAGTTTCACGTACCCATCTAAAAATTGTAGATGTCTCTACCGTGCATAAAAAAAAGAGCCATCCATTATCGATACTACCGCTTTTTAGCTTTGGATTACTTGTTTTCGTTTCCGTTTGTATGGATGTTAAAAACAGTACAAGAACAAATTTTTATAAAGGCGTATTGTTGATGTAGTTTTCTTTCTACAAATTTGATTTCATTTGTATCTAATATAAATCATCATTACTTGAGAATGGGAATGAGGAAAGTGTATCAGAGAGAGAAAAAGAGAAACAGAAGATAAAGAATGCCGAAGAGGAGATTATTTTCAATTGAATGTATGAGTTCCTCTTTTATTTAATATATAAGTTCTGTAAGTTTTCTCTGCACCAAGCATAAAACTTGAAGAAATCTATTGATCTTTCTGTTTCAAGCACACAGCAACGAAAAAATCCAATCCATGATGTCTGCTTGAAAGAGAAAAGAGAGCAAGCTCTAATACTACCATTGCTCAACAAACTCAAATCAAATGGGAGTCACTTATTACAGGTGTCACGGGGGAAAGTGAAAACTGTAATTAGCCCAAATATTTTTGTTGTTTCCACCTTGAAAGAGATTTATTATTTCCAAAACACAGGTTGCATTGGCCCAGGGAAACTAATTAAATTTTTAGGTTGGTTCTTCCAAAGCTCCGGTTAAGTCAAACTGATGTTTTAATTAGAGAAAAAATAAAACATATTTTCCGTCATCCAGTCCCGCGGCATGTTCTTACGCTGTCACTCACCAATAGGTGAATATTTAATATTATACTTAAAAATTAACTGAAAATAGTAGGAAGGCTCACAGAAATATTTGTTTATTCCTCGTAGACTGAAAGAAGGCTATAATGGAAATGTGCACTTTTATGATGTTTGTTAGCATTTTATTAAATAATAGCGTAACTTTGAAACTATAGAGTAAATGTAAGGTGATAGTAAATGAATATGTTGGTTGTTAAAACCATTTTTGTTTGTTTGTTTGTTTCAAACAGCATTTAAGTTTAAAACATACAAAACCTGAGTGATCTCAGATGTTGCGAATCAACACAAACCCAAAAAAAGGAGAGAGTTCCTCTGCCTTGTGCGCATCAAAACAGAGTGCATACAAACTACCGCTAGAAACTATCACACAACTATCAGTAGTACATGATCGCGTACCAACACGTTACTTTTGCCTGTTGATGTGGCAGACTCGTTCGCGCCTCGACCTACGCCGTAGTGGGATGTTAGGCAAAGGTAACGTCCTCGGTTCGAAAACTACTTTACCCATGCCATTTTGCTCAATTTCCACTACTTCTGTTCTATTTCCAATCTACCGTACACTGACAGAACTTTCAACACTTTCTCTTCATATCTTTCATTCTAGCAAACATTACTGTCCACTCTTGGTGCCTCGTTTTGCATCTGGTCCTACAGGGTAACCCAATAATTGGACGACAATACAAGAAGGCATACTATAAAACAGCTAATCTCGGATCATCCTTTTGAATTGATCAAAGCTGATGAAGATGTCCACGTCATTGTAGCTCTCGTTGTAGGTCTGACATAAACGATATAAAGGCGCTGATTTCCCCAAGTTTGTTCTTGACCTTGGTAAGCAGAATAGATCCACCCACCGTAGATCATGCGTAGGGAAGCGATAGTTGAGTTCGCTAGTAAGGCTACAGTGAATAGTACCATGGACGAGTCGATGAAGCGTAGACATGTCCAGGATGCGCCGACGGTCACTTAATGATGTCAGCTGTAGGTGGCTTATCCTTGTCTGGTACGGCTCGTAAGGGTAATGGAATTTTCTGTATAGGAAACGTGTGAACGTATGCTGTACTGCTTCGATTCTTTCCATATACTGCGCATAGTATGGATTCCATGACGGTGAGCAGTATTCTAGTATAGGGCGTACGATGCAGTTGAAAAGCGATATCATAGGTTCAAGTTGGTTAAAGCTTCTGAAGATCCTCATCACGAACAATCATGTCCACATGTGGATTAAAACTTAATCGAGTGTCGACTACTAAACCCAGGTCACGTATCTCCGATACTTTCTCCAGTGGCATTCCATTCACGTAATACGATGATTCAACGGGACGTCTCTGGCCCGAGATGGTGATGTGCGTGCTCTTCCTCACATTGAGAGTAAGCATACTATCAGCACACCACTGAGTAATGCTATCTATCGTCTGCTGAAGTCCCAAGGTGTCGTGAACTGTCGTGATCGTGAGTTTTTACATCGTTGGCAAATGCCCAGCACTAGTCTTCTATCCTGAATAGCAAGTCGTTGAAAAACAGTAGATTGAGCAATGGTCCCAAGACAGAACCTTGGCCAACACCGGAAGTAGCGTAGATTGGCCGAGATGACAAACCATTCAGTCTGAGGGTACGTGCTCAGTAGATTGATGGTAGCGTCAGACAGTCCGTAGGCCTTACACTTCTCAAGTAAGAGAGACTGTGGGACTTAATCAAACGCTTTGGACACATCGAAGTATACCGCATCTACCTGACCGCCACCATCCAGTACATCGTGGAACTTCTGCATCGTCTCTAACAGATTAGTTAGATCGATTCTTAAGGAACCCATGCTGACTGGGGTGCATGAACTTCAGCATATGGCTCTGAAGTTGATCCTTGAGAATCCTTTTCCCAACTTGGCCAAACTCATTATGCACCACCACTCTACGATAATTTTCCAGGTTCGTTGCATCTCCATCTTTCAATATCGCAGTCAAATTTCCAAGCTTGCACCGCACGGGATATCGCTGCAATGATACCATTCTGCTGAATATAAGAGCAAGTGGTGTCGAGAGAGAGCGAGCAGATCGCTTCAAAAATACATCAGAAATCCCATCAGGTCCCATCCCTTTGTATTTTTTCAGGGAATTCAACACACGAAAGACGTCTTCGTCAGTTACCATCGGTAATTAACCAACAAATCTGTTTGTTTTCGTAGCTGTCATAATGAAACAACCAACATAATGCTAAATTCAAACGGATGTCAGTTGAACTTATCCTGCTTAGTTTCCAAATCAATTACTCAAACCATAAGTTTGTTTTAACCACCGTTGATAGACAAATCAAACTTATATGATGTTTGTGCCTAATTCAACGTGGAAGTTCTGTTAAATAAAACTAGAATATGTTTGCGTTTGCCAATCTTTTTTCCCAGTGTACCGCAAAGCGATTTCTTTCTTTACTTCAGTGGCTGTTCATTGTGCTGAAAGCAGAGCACCAAACATTGAGAAGTTTAGTGCGCCATTTAAAAGTGAAGTAGGCTGCCATATTATTCACGTCTTGCTAGCTTATTTTTATTTTGCTAGGATTTTTGCTGTGCTGAAAATTTCTGATTTATTTTATAATTACGGTATTTAAATTATTCAATATTTTGTTATTAGTCTAAGTCTAGCGTGTGTTTATGCTTCTATATGTTCTCTGTATGAAGAGTAAAACCATCCGCGATTTAATATTCAGGAAAAAGTACAACATATCGTCAGAGAGTTCATCAAGTTCGAATATGAGCTCCACAGCTTTGAAAATAACAGTCGATGTAAATACGTTCAATTGATAATTTGTTCTAGGATTCTTTTGATTTGACAGAACCAGTGAACCAAAATTATCGAGGTACATTGACTTAACTCTGGAGCTGTCAAGTTGTTACCGGGTTGGGTATTGGCCACCCTATTATTATAAACTCCCTGATTTCGAGACTTCATTCGAGAGTCGCTCGTGTTCACCCCTGCGTCACACGATACTCTCATGAGAAAACCACCATCGGCCCTCTATCTCAATTTCTCGCTCTTCAGAGGCACTTGGATGCACACGAAGTAGACTCTGCTTCTTTACACCTCGGAGGACCATCAGACGCAATGAGGTCTATACAGGTGGCGAAGAGCAGGGTGTTTGTCGGTATTAGTAACGAAAAATGGGTAAACAATCCATGATTTCGGGTAGTGACGTAAAGTTCCAAAAACAGGCGAATGATAACAAAGCAAGTTAAGTTTTTTTCCGCATCCTGTTAGTACACAAGAAGGCATTTTTCAGCTGAAACCTTTAATAACTATACCAATTACCGAAAATAATCATTCCATCTTGTGATTTGCTGCTGTTGTAAATTGTTGTTTTTGGAGATCTACGTCACACATGTTTACAAAAAACAGGCTGTGCATCATCTCACGAACACAATGACAATATTTCGCAATACACTAATACAACTTAACCACTTCTTCTCCACCTGTATAGACCTCATTGCATCAGACGGACAAGACGCGAATGTAAGTAGCTCCCCATGCACGCGGTGTCTGACCTCCGGATCTCTTGCCGGAGAATGGATGTCGGACGCCACACTAATCATGACCAATCTTCTTATCTTCTTATATATATAAAAATGGATTTCTGTCTGTCTGACCCTAATAGACTCGAACACTACTGAACCGATCGGCGTGAAATTTTGTATGCAGAGATTTTTGATGCCGGGGAAGGTTCTTATGATGGTTTGAGACCCCTCCCTTCACTGGAAAGGGGGGCTCCCATGCAAATGAAACACTCATTTCTACATAACTCAAGAACTAATCAAGCAAAAGAAACCAAATTTAGCATGTGTGGGTTTTTGAGGACAAAAAAGGTTTCTATGGTAGCTTGAGAACCCTCACCGTCCTAAAAGGGGGGCTCCCATGCAAATAAAACACAATATTTTGCATAACTCCGGAACTAATCAAGCAAACGGAACGAAATTTAGCATGTGGTGGTTTTTTAAGACAAAAAATGTTTCTATGTTGGTTTAAAACCTCTCCCCATTCTAAAGAGGGGGGGACTCCGAAACGAATGAAATACAATATTCTGGATGACTCGAGAACTAATCAAGCAAATGAAACCAAATTTAGTATTCGGTGGTTTCTGGAGACAAGAAATGGTTCTATGTTGATTTGAGACCCCTCCTCTTTCTGAAAAGGGGGGACCCTAAACAAATGAAACGCAAATCCTTGCATAACTCGAGAACTAGACACTCTTCCGCCATATGAGGAGGGAGGGGGGGCTCTCAAACAAATGGAACACACATTTCTGCATAACTCGAGAACTAATGAAGCAAATGGAACCAAATTTGGCATGTGAAGGTTTCTGATGAACATAAATGTTTCTAAGGTGGTTTGGACTCCTTTGCCTTCTGGAAGGGAGTACGAGGGACTTCAATACAAAAGAAACACAAATTTCTGCATTACTCGGGAGCTAATCAAGCAAATGGAACCAAATTTGGAATGGACGAGTTTTTTAAGGCATGAAATATTTTTATGGTGGTTCAAAGCCCCTCCTCCTTTTAAAAGAACTATGCCTACCGCTATGCAAATTTGTATGCAGGGGTTTTTGGGTCCGGGAAAGGATCTTATGATAGGTCGACACAATGAAACACAAAATTTTGCAAAGCTCGAGTTCTTGTAATTGGAGTTCTTCAAATGGAACCAACTTTGGCATGTGGGGGTTTTTGGGCAGGATTTTTTTTCTTATTTGGGTTGAGACGGGAAGGGGGAAGGAGGGCTCTCAAACCAATGAAACAGACATTTGAACCAAACATGAGAATTATCCATGCAACTAAGACACAAAATGTGTATTTCTCGGGTAAGAATCATATTCTGATAGAAGTTTGAACGCCTTTTTAGTCAAGAATTGGTTGAGTTACTCTCAGCGCTACATTATGCACAAGAAGTTAATCTTAGGTTATGCATGAGAAAATTACGTACAAACTGACAGGATACGGCTTTGTTTGTCTTTGAAATGTTTCTACGCAGCAAGCAAAACCGGTAGAAACATCCGGTCCAAGGGTTGAATTAATAACACAAACCAATGGCAAAAACATTGTGAAACATCTTCGATCTCTGAAAAAAAGCTTCTGATCTCTGATGTTCAAAAATTGACAGGATGACAGGTGTTGGCGGGTTTAACTACAAGAAATACAACACCGATGCGGGAACGCGAAGTTGATCTATTTTAGATGATTCTATTCATGTTTCGCTGATGCAAATCAAGTATAAAGTTGTTCCAAATATAGACCACCGCTGAAGATGCCCCTAATAAGCATTATCAAGGTGTTTTAGAATGGTATTTTTCTTGTTCAAAATTGCTGCAAGAAAAGATCAAGACATATACCAGTTTTAAAATGATGCAAAATAGATCCGGTATAAAACAAAATTTACAACACCGGTGGAGCGATGTTTTTGCGTTTGGTCTACAAAAATAAATTCAAACCAAGGTTTGGGCCTCCGTTGAAAATGCCCTAAAGTGGTATTTTTTTATTTCAGTTTTTCATACATATTTTTAACCGTCACTGTATGGGATCCACAATCTATTCTGAATAATTTGCACTGTTGCATGAGGATGTTAAGAACATGTTTAAAATACATCTTGATTGCAATCTATTTATCAACATATTTAGACCAACCGCACCAATACGGTAATTTCGGTAAATTGTTACCCTGTTTGAAAACTCGACTGCATTGGGTTTACCGGTGCGGTATCGAAGTTTTCTTGAAACAACAATTGCAGGCCGTATTGTGCGTTGTCTAAATGGTGATAAAGATGTATTTAAACATCCTCGAAGCGGCAGTGAAGGCAGAATGAACAATGGATCCATACGGTGACGATTAAACAATATGGCTGAAAATCAAAATACCCTTTAATTTTCAACGACGAGCAGTTTGTTTATTTTGTAAACCCAAACGCAAAACAGCTCATCACACAATATTGTAGTTTTGTTTTAATACCGGATCTATTTGCATCGTTAAAACTGGTATGTCTTGATCTTCTTGCAGCAATTTGAACAGAAAAAATACCGTTCTAAAACACCACGTAATAACTGACGTAATGTATTAGGGCATCTTCCTTGGTAATATATTTGGAACAGTCTATACTTGACATCAGCAAAATCAGGCAAAATAGACCAGCTACATATTCCCACATCAGTGTTATGACCCCTAACGGCACTTACTGTCATCCTGCGAACATAGGAATCAGAGCTTTTCAGAGATCGAAGATGTTTCATGTTTTGCCATTGGTTGTGTTATTAGTCAACCCTTGGACCGAATCTTCTACCGGTTTACTTTAGCGTAAGTATTTCAAGGAGCAAACAAGCCGTAATCGCAGTATCGGTTGTACGTAATCATGCGCAACCTAGATTAGCTTCTTGTGCATAATGGCTGAAACGCCAATTCTTGACAAAGGCGTTCAAACCTACAATCAGGTGATTCTTGCCGAAGTACATTTTATGTAGTGCATGGATGAACTCGTGAACGATGATATGACAAACTGACATCCTTCCCGTGACTAGATAGAAAGACGCTACATGCAAGTTAGTTGAAGAGACTCAATTACAGAACCGAGCAAGAACACAGTGTTTCGGCAATGATCGACCTATCTGGATCCCATGGCGGTAGGCATAGTTCTTTTAGGGAGAGCTTGAACTGCAAAGTATTTCATGCCTTAAAACTCGTCCATTCAGGGCCCCAGTTCCATTTGCTTGATTAGCTCCCGTGTCTTGAAATTGTGTTTCTTGTATTGAAGTCCCTCGTACTCCTTCAGAGGCAAAGGGAGTCCAGACAGAAGCTGTTATGTTCATCCAGGAACCTTCATGCCAAATTTAGTTCCATTGCTGTGGTCTCAGTTATCAATGTGTGTTCCATTTACTGACCCCCCTCCCTCCTCTGTGAAGTCTGGTCTCGGTTATGCAAAATATTGTGTTTTGTT
>JASCZW010020803.1:0-11670 GCA_034211315.2 Aedes japonicus
GCTGATTTTAACCCTCGTCCCCTTATATTATTGAATAATTTATAGACATCTCTGCACGGAGACGCTCAAGATCAACAAAATAGTGCCAATCTCATGTGAAATTTTCTTGAAAATCGAATAGAAGCTGTTTCAACTACCGCACGACAAAGATACGGCTGGTTTTACCCCATTTCCCCGTGTATTCTTGAATAGTTTATAGATATCTTTGCTCGAAGTGGCTCAAGATCAACCAAATAAAGCTTATGTAAAATTTCTGAAGAATCGAATAGAAGTTAGTTCATTGACCGCACGACTCTGTGAACAAAGATATGGTTGATTTTACCCCACTTCCCCATATATGATTGAATAATTTAAAGATATCTTAGCTCGGAGTCGCTCAAAATCAATAAAATAGGGCTAGTCTAATGTAAAATTTCCTGGGAAATTGAATAAAGGTTGTTGCAACCACCGCACAGCTATGTGAACGAAGATACGGCTAATTTTACCCCTCTTTTCTTTATATTTTTGAATAATTTATAGATATTTTTGCACGGAGAGGCTCAAGATCAACCATATAAGACTAGTTCTGTAGAAACGCTTCTTAGCAGTCCCGTACTAAAATTCGCAGTTTGAAGGGATCAGTTTTAGCTGTAAATTAGTTATATTTCAGTTTCACGGTGAATGTTATTTACAAATCTACTCACAATTATTAGTTTCTTGCTAAAAGAATTCCTGTACTGCAGACTGAATCGGGTTAGTAGTTGTAACCTGATATATAATACAAATCTATATTATTTTATTCTCCTACGCACTATCATTCTACTTACAATTATCGTACGAGAGAATTCTCTCCTGATTTTGAATACTAATCTCGCTAATAATAATAATTTAGAATAACTTTTAGTTTCCAACAATTATTTCGAGCCGACTTTACATTCACTTCACAATATCTAATTAATTATGATTGGTTTTGTTTTGGTTCCCTAACTTTTCGCAACCCACTAACGGCCACCGTATATGCCCTGTGGTAACTGGGCATATCACCGGCAAACGGTTACTCGTTGTCACAAGTCCTATGTAAAAGTTCTTGGAGAATCGAATAGAAGTTGTTTAGTTGTCATCTACTGTACGGCTCTGTGAACAAAGATATGGCTGATTTTACCAGAATTCCCCTTATATTATTGAACAATTTATAGATATCTTTGCACGGAGAGGCTTAAGATCAACCTTGAGACTGCTGGATAGCATAAACTGGCAAGGGATCATTTATTTTATGCCCCTCATCAAGGAAGTAAGCGTTGACGTCAAATTTATTCCCCACACCAGTTTTCCGAAGAAGTCCCTTCTGAAACCGACGATCAATGAGAAGGGAATTTTAAAGCCACTGTTCTATTCTTCGGAACTTGCGATGAACCAAGATATGCACAGTACAAAGCACCTGGAGTATCACGCGAAGGATGTGGTCTTTTGGCTGGATAATGTCAAGACCATAATGGAGGAACAGGTGTTTGCCAAGGCCATGAAAGAGCTGAATAGCATGCCGATATTCATTTTTTCATAGGTCATGGCTAAGTCTCCGGCCAACTGCCGTTAAGTATAGCATCGAAGCATTTTTGTAGAAGGCTTAGTAAACGTTAGATTTTAGGAAAATTTATCCCAATGAATTATATTTTGTACTATTTTTTTATCGTCGTCTGAAATAAGTCCAGATTTTTAATGCACACGTTAATGATCATCAGTTCAATAGACCCAAGATTTGAAAAAAACCGACAGATACGAATGCGTCCAAATAGGCTGAAAAGCAAACTTTTCGTGACATCTAATCTGTGTTTTAAATTTTAAAAACCGATGTAAGATCAAAATTCCTCCGACTGATTCGTCCCTAAATTCAGTATATCAATGCATTCATCTGATTTTGATGTCAATGGCATTAGAGCGTATCTACAAGGCGATATTCACTTGAAAAATTAATTGACATTCAAAACTAAATCACTCTATTATAATATACTTAAGAGTTAGCACAATTCAGCTTAGGACAAAGTTTTAGGATATTCAAGGCATAAAGACAAAGTTGCTGGGGTTTAAACATGCATCATATTTTAAGAATCAGGCTCTGATTCCTGTTTCCGGCCAAAATATTTAACAAAATAAATCAAGGTATTGCCAACCTAGATATTTATGCAAGGGAATGTCTGCAGAAACAGAACATCTTTTGCTAAATAACGCCTTAAAAACAGAGTTTTTCCTTAGCTGTTTTAATAAGACCTTGCTCCCTATCACTACGCGAAAATGACTCCGAAACGAGCAAGTCACATGCAAAGGTAAAAACCCTCCAAACCAGCCGGAGCTGCACCCATTTGTGAAAATTGGGCAATCGTTAGGCGGAACCTCAAGAAAATAATTAAAAAAAAAACAGTTGGAAGAAGGAAACAAAATTGGTATACAATAGCGGAACTAATTCTGGTGGAACGTGTGACACCCAAGTAAAGTCTGACATCATGAAGATAGCAATTTGAAAACTTATATCAATATCAACATCAAATGGAAGTTAAAATTTGGCAAATTTGATATCAAATTAAGTTTTCATCTTGCTGTAATTTGTGCACAATAAAAAAGGTTGATAGTCAATTTTACCATTTGATGACGATGTCAGTATAGAGTGTGGACCGGTCAAAACTTGGGCGACTCAAATATGACGTAGATTTTTTTTATCGAGCATTTGAAAAACTTGAACACCCCTCGTTTTGTTGATGTATGCGTACGGAATGTTGACTCGAATTTGTTTATGCCATTTTCTATTCAGTTGTCAAAATGGCTTCGAAGCAACAATAACAGCGTACCAAAATTTTGAACACGCATAGGCAAAACCCAAATTATTCCCAAAATCACTTAATATTCCGCTATCCAATTTCAAAGCCTGCCGTTCCCTTACGGATCTATCAATACACTTTCTCTTCATGTCTATTTGTTCTAGCAATAAAATTACTGTCCGCTCCTAGCGCTTCGCATGGAGATGATAAATTATCTGCTTCTGAAAAAAACTTCACTTAATATTGCCAAATCAACCGACGTGAATAATATAAAAGTGTTCGGAGAACGTCTGACAACTGCCTTGGAGCCGGGGTCAGGAGGAAACGGCTGCTTTACTGCAGTGCTATGATAATGCTTCATTAATGCTATTTTGCACCCGAAATGTTTATTACAGACTACAAGCATTTCAATAGCATTTGAAATCCAACTTTACAACAGGTAGCATCCAAGATGCTGATATAATGCTAATATAATGCTTGTAGCATCTGAAATGCAGATTTAGGGTTTATTTACTGCATGTGCTAATGCTTATCGGTTATCTGGGCAGGAAGCCGCAGCGACCGATAAAATAGTGACCAGTATTTTCAAACGCAATCCCAACCTTTCCATCAGAGATATCGGAAACAAATTAGGACAGTCCGACAAATCGAGATGATAAGCAAAACACAACAGCCAAAGGGAGAGCGCGCAAGTTGTACACCAGTTTATTGACCAAGTTTGATTGCGTCGTAACGGATGACGAAACACACGTCAAGGCTGATTTCAAGCAGCTCCAAGGTGCAGCTCCCAGGTTTTATACGGCTAGTAAAAGTAATGGTTCAAGATAAACAAAGAAGAAAAAATGTCAAAATTCCCGAAAAACACTTGGTTTGGCAAGCGATTTGCACCTGTGGGCTAAAAAACGAAAGTTTTGTGACAACTGGCACTGTCAACCAAGATATCTGTGCAAAGAAATGCTTGCAAAAACACTTATTGCCTTTATCGAAGAAAAATAATTGTTAAATGCTATTTTGGACAGACCTCGCTTCTTGCCACTACGGAAAAATGGATCAGGAATGATACATCGCCAAAATGTGAAAATCGTACACAAGGATTGCCCACAAACCCTCCAAATTCACCGGATCTGCGCCCAATTGAAAAATATTGGGCAATCGTAAAGAGAAGCCTCAAGTGAACTCATAAAAAAAGGGGGAAATGTAAAACAGTTCAATGCAAATTGCTGGTCAGTCTCACATAAGGTGGATATAACAACGGTACAAAACTTGGAAGGTGTGAAACGAAAAGCCCAACAGTTCGCATTTGGAAAATCGGAAGCCTAATCAAATAATTTTCCTGTTTTTCGTAGACGACGAACTTCAAAAAGAAATACAGATTGACCATTTATATAATAAGCTAATCAGTGCGCACTTAATCATGTTTGACCAGTTTTTGACCATTCCACCCTTTAGTTATTTTGAATCGACTATGGTCCTGGCCAAAGTGACCATTGATAATAATATAATGTCGGAGTAGTCCTTGCAACCCTGATCGTGATTAAATTGTCGGTACAACCATGAAATTATTCTCAGTGTGTACACTTTTCTGTGAGAAAAGTTGCTTTGTTTTCATTGTATTGACAGAAAATTTACTCATTTCACTATCAACAGGAAAAAAAGGTCCAGCCAATTGCTCTCACATAAGTTTTAAATTTCATATCGCAGGGTTAAATTTTGGCTATCGATTTTGATCTTTTAACAGTTAAAACAAAAATAACAACCTGAGTTATCATTATCAGCAACATGACAACAGCTTATTTAGTTTTCTATTTGATCTCAGACCCTACTGGGGCAATTAGTCATTGAACTTCAAAATGATAAAAAGTTTGGTTTGTTTTACCAATCTTTAACCGTTCCACCTTTTAGTTGGCTACCAAATTATTCCATCGAGCTTTGGAGATTTGTTGGAATTTTATCTCCAGTTCGAATAAACCTCCAGGAAAATCCAAATCGGTGCTCAGAATCACCACACCGCCGTACATACGTGAAAGCACTTGAGCTGTATGACCACCAAAGCAAAGAAAGCAGAAGGCCTCCGCTGGTCCCCTTGAAGCTCGTGATCTCCATGGCAGCCGAGAGAGGCAACCTTGCACTGCTAGTATTATTCAAGGCGAATACCTCCCAGCCAACCTTACCATACTGCATACCTCGAGGATCGTACAAAGTTACACACGAGATGACCTCTGACGTTGCCAGTGCCGTTGCTCAAGTGGGCCCCACTCTTTCAAAGTTCTTTTCTTCTGGAACGCTTTTCTTAATCACTTTATTGAAAGAGATAGCGAACCCGGAGCGAGGAAAGGGATGGATGTCCGTACGCAAAGAATCCCAAGCGGGCTCGGTTTGGGGGTCATTCACGGCGACTGATGAATATTCCACCCAGGACGGCCTCGGCCTTTGGGAAATATTTCATCTTATCAGACAGCCAGGTCCGTACATATGAATGCTGGTGGAAATAACTGCTAACGGACCTCGGTGAACGGTCAGGGTTATAGAGTTTCAGTGTGTGTACGAAGACCTCCTCTATAAAACATCACGATTTTCCACATTTGAAGCGAATTTTCAGACCATCAATCAAAATCGCCAAATGACAACTCAGGCGGCAGATCCAATTTTAGTCCATTATTCAATCAACCGAAATGGGAAGGAAGAGGTTTCGTAACTCAATTAGCCCCGGCTGATCTTACACATTAGAATGTAGAGCAAACTCCGGCAAGAAGCGCGTTTCAAATGAATCAAGGTTAGACGAACTCGCTCGCTGTTCAAGTTGCTCGTTTTACTCTTTTTTCTTTCCTAGGAAACAGATGGTCTTTTCGACAAACGACGTTCACTGGTCGTGTTTACAAACAACTAGAGTCGATTTATTTGCACTAAAGTCACGGTTCAACATTAGACAGTTGTGGTCATTTTGACAGCCGTGTGTGACGAGAGCAGTACTCTCTTTGAATTTACTATCGATTAGTGTGTCAGGTTTTTTTTCTCTTTCCATTACCCTCCCCCAAAAAAGATCCAGTATGACATGAAACTGGTTACTTCTTTCGAGCTTCGTGCTTCCACTCCTCACGGCCTGCTCTGCTCTGCTGGTCTAATCGACCGCGCTGAAACCAACAAGCAACAGAAGTTCCATTAGCTGCCGCAGTACGCCGGATTACCCGGCCGGATGCGTCTGGTTGTTTTCTAATGTAAACAATAGCTCTCCCCGCTGCACCCCATCGCTCCACACCTCTTTGGCAACCACCGCTGCGTTACCTTTGCCGGGAGCGAGTTAGGGCTTGGCGTACTGCGCTAATAGTAGGCCACGAATGATCCGCGTCGGAAAGCGCGGCTATTTTTGGACGCTTAGAATTCGATTTGGAACGCTTGTTACGTAATTTACTGGCCCAGCTCGCGTCTTGGTAATAGATTGGCAAGCAGAACGAAGACGGCCGTACATCAATAAAATAATATTTATTTCTGATCGGTGTTTATTTACATTTTTCCCGGCCGGAGTGCATATAGCCGGAATCGGAGTATTTCATAGCGTAATTAAGCAGTTGGTCGGGCAGTAACTGTGTTTAGGAAAATGGTGAGACAATCATTGTATTTCTGAAGCGAATTGAATTTAATTCCATTGGGTCATAGAAGAAATTTGAACATTTATTCTACTTACGTACTCAGTTATGAATATACCCGAAAACAACAATAGAAAGTGAATTGATAACCTACCGTATGCGTCAGAAAATTTGGAAACTCTCACCAATTCTATCTTAACAGTCAAGCCGTTCAACCTTGTTTTAGTTATTGTTTACAAGTTTACAAGTTGTAAATTACAAACCACAATTCTAGACAAAATTGCGAAAAGGTCGAAAGTAACAGTTGTAAACAATGACTTAAAAAGCAAATTTTCTGGAAATACCAGGTTTGCCAGCATCGATATCCATTAACGACGAGAAGGTAATAACTCCCTGTATCTGTTTCTGGTGCTATTTTGTTTGTGGGAGTAAGGGAACGTCCATTAATTACGTCACGCAAAAATGACTTTTTTAACCCCCCTCCCCCCCTTGTCACGTTTTTTTGTATAGACCTTCAATTTTTTTTGTATGGATCATCACGTTTTCCCAAACTCCCCCTCCCCCCTTACTGTGTGACATAATTAATGGACCTTTCCTAAGCAGATCTCAAAAAAATACTGTAGATGTCATTACAAATGTTACTTTTGAGTATTTTGTCTAGAATTGGTGATACAATTGGTGTATATGAATTTGTTGGGATTTAAGCCTGTCCACGTTAAATTTCAAACACCAAAATAAAGCAGCAAAAAAAAGTACACATAATTCAACAAAACCGATTGTTTATTGAACAATAGAAGAGTTATATCAACAATAGAAACAGTTGATCAAAATATTGATCCTTATTTCTGTAAAATTCTCGAACTTTCTGTGGTACACCCGCCATCAGGTTCCGTACGGTATCCTCAGATACGCCCGCCGTGGCGATTCTCCATCTCCTCTTGAAATCATCGGTACCATTTGCTTTCTTCGTAGTTTCGAAGAGTTACCGCTTAACTAGAGCCCAGTACTTCCCTATTGGGCGAAGATCAGGACAGTTTGGTGGATTGGCTGTTTTCTGGAACTTTGACCTCTTTTACCTTAAACCATTTCAGAACGGATTTCGCATAGTGACAAGAGGCTTAATCAGACCACGGTGGTGGAGAGTCGTGACTTCCGATAAACATTAGCTACCATTAGCAACAATTAGCTTTTGCAGACATTCTTCCCCGTAGACATCCTTGTTTATATAGTGCCGGTAGAGACGACACTTTTAGATTTTCGACCACAACTACATTTGGCCTGCCAAATCAAATACTTTTTCGGGAATTTGGACAACCGCTTTGTCCAGAAATTCTCGGCAACGGCGTTTTTTGTCGGGAGCACTTTCCAACCTACCTTTTTTCAAGCGCCGGTCAAATGACTTGCAAACACAAAATACGATACTTTTCGGTAGTTTTAGTTTCTTTAGTTCCTACAAAATGCGTTTGCGCACTTCCACATTCGACACTATTTTACTGAATATAACAGAAATGTAAACATGTTATACCACGAAATACCATATAGGTGAAACGTTTCAGAGATCCGTAAAATAATTCAAAATCTTCAGTTTCGGTCAGTTTCGGATAGCATGGGTCTTGAAAAATGTTCGAGAGCTATTGTATTAGAAGTCAAGGCTTCATTTGGACTCCCAACAGTACCAAAAACTACAAGTTACAGCTCAATGGGGTTTTGCACAAAGGTGACGTAGGACTACGCAGCAATGTGCCATCTAGATCGCTTGATTGTTTATAGAGTGGCTTAAATTGGTTTTGTTTCAAGTCTTATTTCCATACACTAAACGTTCGCACTACAGTCTTAATTATTTGATATTGGAGCTTCCCGGCGGTTTTCGGCATCCCGGGATTCAGGAAATTTATATTCTATCTCCCGGGAGATCCCCGGATCCCAGGAAAATAATTAATTAACTACACAATATTGAAGCATTTGTTATATGAAAGCTTTAGTTTAGCTTAGCTTAGCTTGACTGACTGCACGCACAATGAATCAACTGAATGGGGCTGGGAGTAACCGGCCATTCTCACTGTACACGTTCCAATGACTCAATTTCTTTAATAATCAATTACGGCGCCGGCCACGTTCTTGCAATCAGGTGGGAATAGGGAAGGAAAGCTAGTGTGACCTTTGCAGTTCAGGGACCGTGTTTTTCTATGTCAAAATGGAGGCAAAATGTTCAAAGGGAAACAATGACCCGTTTTGCTCCACGTTTTTGAGAGCACTTACCACCTCTCGATTGTCTGAAAATCCTTTGTGGGGTTCAACTGGTTGGCGTTCTGCTTATTCCAAAGTATCCAAATGATGCCTATCCAAACCCGCCATGCTTACCTATATGGCATTGCACGTGAACGAAAATAGCATCTTATCTCGAACTATGGCCTTTTTCAATCTTTGTGCTCAAAACAAACACAGAAGGAAAGCTCAGTCGAATTCCTTTCGGAAAAATTCCTCCCGGTGAAAAATCTTCAGCTAAGCATCCGGCTATGCGCATCGATTGCCAACTTTAGCTCGCCTGACATCCGCCTACGATCCGGATCATTTTTTCGTACTTTTCATTTTCCCGAGGATTGAACAATTTGACAATTTAACACTATGAGAACTCGGCTACCGATATATTTTACAAAACGTCAATCAAAACAACTAAAAACACGAAACATCGGAAGTAAATTTGTAATTTTCACGGGCGGAAAAATATTTGCTGTCATCATCGAACAAGGCACGCTTCGATCCTTCTATAACTCAGAGTAACACTCTATTGAAGCATTAGTCATATGAAATAAGCATTAACAAATTAAAAAAAAAAAAGTTCGATGGGTACATCAATATTATTCAAAAACCGGGAAAGATTACGACTTCCTCTTAAAAAATGTAAGTACATTGATACTTTCATCAGAAATGTACAAACGCTTATTGATGCAAAAATTAGCCGAATTCGGAGAAAACTCGCTAGAGCTCGGTTTGATGGATTTCAAGTTGTAAAAAAGTTTTTGCAAATTGCTCGTCCACTTTCCGGTTAGTTTGTACAGCATGGCTTCTCTATGGATAATGTTCCTTCGGTTTGCTGACTCAATTGAGTGATTTCTTTCGAAATGTTCTTTGTTGGCATTCTCCAGTTCCTGCTGGCGAGGAAGTTCCTCCGGACGCAGCGAAGAAACTACTTGAATTCGATGACACGCATGTTTCATCATCTACCATTTCTAGTAACCAGTTAGTGTCTTTCAGGAATTTCATTCTCTGCTCGTTGGCATTTCGCTAGTTCAGCCCATATGCTTACTTTTCAAAAATTTCATCATTGAAACCAGTTCCTTATTTCATCGCGAACAGATTCTGTCGTAAACTGCGTCATATAGCTCATTGGAAATGCGAATGCTGTGCTATTCTGCTGCTCAAGTTCAGAGGGCAAAAAACTCAAGCTGCCTTCAGCAATTAGCAAGGTGGCATCTCGTCTGCCTATCGCTTCAGACACTAATCTGATTGGTTGGTTGCAAAGCATCCAAAAGTGTTTGCAGACTCTGCAATTCTTCGTCCCTCAGTGGGTTCGAATGTGCAAGCTCCGTTAATGTCACTTTGAAGCATTAATAGACACGTATAAATCGTTCGAGCATCCTTTTAGTGCTGTTCCACCTTGTTGTGACTTTGATAAGCAATTGCGGCGGGTTTGATGAGCTGCAACGATTTTATCTTGCAAGATTCAATTTTTCACCGGCGATTGTCGGAAAATTTTAACTATTTTTCGAACTTGCCTTAGAATATCTCCGAAACGTAGATGATGCCTTGCACGAAAGTTTACTTATGCTGGTGCAACGTCCTATTAGGACCGCACCTTTGCACGAAAGCTGTTGTGAGCATTTTGTGCATTACGTGTTTTCACCATTAGTTGTTAGCTTCGTAAAATACTGCTACACGTCAACCATTTCTCCAATCAATTGGTAATTTGAAAATAATGTTTTTTATGTTGGATGATGTACTTCAAAATATTAATTAAGAATCACTAGTACGACTCTTGGCATAAGCTTGCTTTATATTTGAGCTTCAGAATAATTTAGAAACCGTTTAAATTTCCGAGCCGTGTTTGAAATTGTACAAATGTTTTAAGGTATTCGACGAAAGGAAAGCTGAAACTTGTTGAGCCAACGCTTGCTCAAACTCTTTAGATCAAATTGGTCGTCCTTCATAGAACGGATTTTAAATGGTGCATGCTTGATTGATCTTCTCTGGACCTGTCAAATTTGCAACAGTTAGCAGACAATTAAAATCAATTATCTGCGAAATGCTAAATACCATGTCAGTTAATGCATTTTCTACACATATTAGCAATGGTGATCGCTGGCTTATACCGTTGATACCAATCAACCGCCCTTCCAAAAGATGGCTGCCAACTAGATCACACTTATTTCACTCGTGGTTGTGCCAACAGGCTGGCTACAAATTTACCACTGGCTTGGTTAACTGACTGCATCACTAATGGATGCCTAGTCAAAGGCGACAGAGCTTTCAGCTACCTAGCCAATGGTTGCTCGGCTGAGCACCTTCCAGGGTTTTTGTCAACGCCAGCTGTCTATTCAATACTGAAAAACTACAAGGCTGCCGATCAAATAAAGCGTTTTGCGTAGATGTACCCCTATTAACTATATCGTTGACCCGTAACGCTGGTAGATCACCTTTTCGTGGTGCGTTACGGGGTATCAGATCTACCACCGAACCCTAGTCTGAATTAATTCAAACTAGGGAACATATTTGTTATTTGTAGCCAAAGGAACATATTTTAGTCCTTGTTACATTTTATGTCTTATGAAAAGTGACAATACTCGTTTTGCAATTGTGCGAGGATGAGCTTAGAATAAGTAAAACACGGTTAGTCTTCATTTATGTGAATTCTCATTGTCTATTTGATGTTCTATAGTTTGAATTGGTTATGACTAGGGTTCTGATGCATGGTCAGTAACGGAGTCATAGTTTGTTTTCTTTGCAATGAATCAGATTTTGACTGATAAGGCGCCTTTGAAGAGTGCTCTCACTCCTCAAAGGGTTTAAATAGCGGAAACTTTCAATAAAATTTGATTCATTGCCAACAAAACAAACAATGACAACTGTAACAACACCGAATACCTCGTCATTTCTCAATAGTGATGAGGTTAATCGACATGCACTAAACAAAGGACACGGAATATACTACAATAGATCAAATTACTGGTCTCAGTGGTTTATGTCCCGAACAGAGGAAAAAAAAAAAAAAAACTATATCGTTCACTGCTGCATATGAA
>JASCZW010020804.1:0-11671 GCA_034211315.2 Aedes japonicus
GGTATTAGCAGGAGTTCTTCCTTTATCAGATCGTTTTGTGGAGCTATCGTTCCGGTTCCTCATCCGCTGTGAGGTGTTAAATCCATTGGTAATTGCAAATTTTGAAAAGCTAATCGAACGAAATCCTCAAACTAAGTTCGTGACACTGTACTACTGGTACATGACTCTGGAGGTGAGCCCTTCTTCGAATGTTCCTAATCGTGATTACTCCCAAGACTTCTCTAGTTCTACTGTAGTTTTTGATCTGACCATGAAGCAAGAAGCTCGCGGAATACCAGATCCACTCCGTTCGGAGTACATTCCATTAATTTTTGCAAGTAAGTTTGGCCATATCAGATGTGACAGGAAGTTTTACACCGACGGGTCAAAAACAAATGATTCCACTGGATTTGGTGTTTTTAACGAAATTCATAGCGCCTCCTTCAAACTACAAAATCCTTGCTCTGTATACGTCGCAGAGCTGGCGGCTATACACTATGCATTAGAGCAAATTGCCTCTCTTCCCTCTGATCAATTTTTCATTTTTACGGATAGTCTCAGCTCACTTCAGGCTATACGTTCGATGAGGCCAGCAAAGCACTCACCGTATTTCGTTAGCGAAATACGATCTCTTTTGAGTGCTCTATCAAACAATTCCTACACCATCACCTTGGTTTGGGTCCCTTCTCATTGCTCCATTCCGGGTAATGAGAAAGCGGACTCACTTGCCAAGGTGGGCGCTATGACAGGCGATATGTATGATCGACAAATCGCCTTCAACGAATTTTTTGTTATTTCCCGTCAACAGGCCTTGATCAGCTGGCAACAAAAATGGGATGCAAGGGAATCTGGGCAGATGGTTACATTCTATTCTCCCACAGGTATCGAAAAAATCGTGGTTCAGAGGGTTGGATATTAGCCGGGATTTTATCAAGGTAATGTGTCGTCTAATGTCCAATCACTACTCGCTAGGCTCGCATTTCTATCGAATAGGGCTCTCAGACACCAATCAATGCGGCTGTGGTGCAGGTTATCAGGACATTAACCATGTTGTCTGGTGTTGCCTCGATTTCGAAATTGCCAGATCTGATCTTTGCGCATCCCTACGGGCCCGAGGGAAACCAGAGAAGGAAGATATCAGAGATGTGCTGGGTAAGCTGGACTTGGACTATATGGGGCTAATTTACAAGTTCTTGAAACAAATAGATGTATTCGTTTGATCCTCTCTTAGCTGTCGTTTTAACATGTCCACCTCGCCCCCTCCCCCGTAATACCGCTTCCGTTGTATCGTTACAGCTTAACGCAACGCAACATCTACGCCAGACCAACAGCAACAATTTCGCATCGCCAACCTGCCGTTGAAAGCTAACGTTAAGATTCCTACTTCCCCATTCCTACCCGAATTATTGTAATCCCTAACCTCGACCAAGTCGCGAGTTTTTCGGCTTTCCAAAATTAACATAGTTAGTAAGTTATTGTCATTATAAAAATGAAAAAGAAGTCGGTTCCGTTATGTCTATGGCACTTGAGCCTCTCAAATAAACGAGTAAGTTAAAAAAAAAAAAAACTTTCTCTTAACAACTTTGTTCTAGCAAAAAATTGCTGTCTACTCCTTGAGCCTCATGGTGATGAGAAATTATTTCCTTCTCAAAAACAACATCATCACAAATTATTCTCAGTAAAATTACGAACCTATTGCATGTTCCTTTCATGTACTGTGACTTTATCGGTGTTCTTTGTTTAATTAGAAAATCCACATAAGAACTTGTTCTATTTTTAAAGATTGGATTGAAATGTATTTTTTGTTCAGAGCGGCTCTTCAGAGCTACCCGAATAAAAAATTCTCATAGATTTACAATTGAATATATTGTAACCATACAATACAATCTATAGTATGTACAATTAATAGTATTGTTCACAACGATGAAATGACGATCGGAGTTATTGTTACCACAATAGAATCTAATGTAAATTGAGACATCAACAATAGAAAAGGGAGGTTGTTATGTATCTTAACTATAGAAAAAATCATTATTTTTCGAACAAATTTGTTGTCAATTACTATTAATTGTATTGCTGCTCAATTGTTGAAAATCCTAGCATATAGAGTGTATTGTAAATCTATTGTAATGACAATATGCATTTTTCATTTATCTGATTCATAAACAATACGATTAATGGTCGGAAATAGATTTTAATGTTATTTTATATTATTGTTATATTATATTATTGTATTGTAATTGTATGGTTATTTTTATCCGGGTACTCAACTTGGTTGTTATATTTCCCATATTGAGTGAAAACTTGTTTCAGTTTCAGTGATAGATTGTTGACGGCGCCTCTGTTCGACACATTACCAACAGTCCGGGGGGTCCACAGATTACTTATATATACGGACTGCCTGAAATCTGTCATCAAGACGCGAATTTTTTTTTGTCTTTGACGTTGACAAAACCAAAGCAAGAAAAGTGTTGGAAAAATTTTGTTATTCAAGTGGACATCAAACGTTCTCCGCAGTTGCTTGCAGAAAAGTTAAAAAAAAAGTCTTACAAATTGCTCCACACCATGCCAGCCAATCAACCTACGTGTGCGAAGGCGTCAGAATAAGATAATAGCTCTTGCTATCTAATCGTCGAACGGTGCAAATCCTGCTAAAGCTACCACCAGTGTTAGTCATACTTAAAATAACGGGAACATCCCCTACATTAATCAAATACAACAGCAAGAAAACAAAATGCCGTTCCACAATTTATCCTTGAAATTAGTGCTCGTAGTTGCATCGTTGTTGGCTCATCATGTCCTTGATGTCCGGTGTGCCTCTTTGGGAGTCGTTCCGAATGCAACAATTCAAGCACCCGTACTGTCGAATCCGTCCGCTCCGGGAGATTCTCAAGTTCAATCCACTGCCAACGACTTGCTGGACGAAAGCAAATTAACATTCCTGGCGGATTGCAAGAAGGATGATACGACGGAGAAAATATGCCAACTGTATCGGAGCCTTGCGACTGTTCTGAACCAAAACAAACGGCATCCGGTGACGGCCGCCGATGTGAATGATATCATCGCCAAACAGGCAGATGGGGAACGGTTTTGCGACAATTTATCTCCACTACTGCAAGCGATGAGACAAAAGCATCCGGATAAGTTCGCCATAAGCAGCCTGGAGAAACGACGAATTTGCGAAAACTGGTGTGTGCCGTTCGACGAAGATGAGTTGTCGATGTACGTAAAACCGATTTGCCAGGCGCTGTTGTGGGGATTTAAGAAGGAACTGCAATCTGAAGTAGAGGAACAAGACCCAGTAAAGCAAGCTGCAAACGTGATCATACAACCGCAGATACCCATTGGAAGCGGGCAGGCAGTGGAAAATAATCAAGGTGAGTGTAAATTTCGTACAATGTTTCTTGCTGCTATCACACTAATGCGCATTTCTTCCTCAACTAGTCAAAATAAATCCTCCACAACCTGAAGCAGCAGCTCAGCGAAACATTACATTACCAGGAGGAAACAACGTTAAAGTTTCGTCCCCCAAATCTGCTGAGACGAATCTGTCGAAGGGGTCATCCACCGCACCCATCGTGGTCCCACAGAATGTGATTGCGGACGCAGTTGCCTCCGTACCATCTGAACCTTCTAAACCGGAAATTTCCGAAGCTGATAAAAACATTGGCGACGGAGATGACAACCAGGACATCAATGAACTGCGGAATCAAGAGAATTTGAAAGATATGAATGGAAACAGTCCATCCAATATTGCTCAGGACGACACGGATACGGACGATGATACGATGTATGATACGGATCCGCAAGTAGACGAACCGCAGGAAACCCCTGAGAATGTTCAGCCAAAGTTGCAAGAGGATTCGTTCGGGATGAAGAAAACAGATTCAGACAACACAGCCGAGGATCAAAAACCGGATTCTGCGGTTCAGATGGAACGAGTCGAACAGGAGGACCCCTTTTTCGACCAGGATGATTCGAACTTTTTCCTCTACTTTCTGTTCATGATGTTCGTGTGCATCCTGTGCTACGTGGCATATCACAACAAATCCAAACTTTTAGCCCTACTTCTGGAAGGCCGCAGAACCAATTCTGGGCGAGGCGGTTTCAACAAGGGTAGGAAACACACTGCGGCATACAGGAAACTGGATTCAAATCTGGAGGAAGCTATAACATCCAATGCAACGGGCAGTAGCCGATCGACAAGCCAGATCATCTATTAGATATGACTAGAGAGGAAAGCGAAAGCATTTCTTTTTAGCTGCTAGCGGTTGAAATGAAAAGTAGTGGGCTTTTTAGAAAATGATTTCGTTCCAAGGAAGTAACTTATACAACCGCGCTGGCGTTTAAGTTTAGGTACCCACACGACCTTCTTCACGTGCAATCATGACTAGCATCATCGGCTGTCCTTATCCCATTATGTGTGTTTATCTGTTCTACATTTCACTTTCGTTCATGAACAGAGAAGCTTTAACTGAAGTAAGGCACCTTATCATATCCTCGAAAATCCCTCCCGGAAGACGCCTTGGCATAGGTTATCGCGAGCGAAACAACTGAAAAAGCAAAAAGAAAACAATATCATTCATCAAAAGATGCGACATAAAAAAAAACCTAGGTTTAAGCTCAGCAGCTGCTTGTCCCCGTGTAAGCTGCTTGTTCTGCTGATGCACGAGTAAAAGGAGAAAACGAGATAATACAACATAAACTAGAAGTTAAAAAAAATAGTTGTTAGTTACTGCAAATTAATTGCCTTGTAAATAAGGAAATAGAAACAGCTGGAAACTGATATCAAGTAAATGCTTCACGTGACACATATAGGTTTGAAATATGTAGTTCTATTTTCGTTTCCCTTCCCGGACTCGCAAAAATTTTGTAATACCTAATCCCATACGAATTTTTAGGCTAACGAGAAGTGAATAGAAAAAGTATTTTTTTTACAAAATAAAAAGCCAATAAAAGAAACAAAGCTGAGAATGGTTGATTTTCGGGTCCTATTGTTCAGGAGGGGATTCTTCTAAAACTACAATGGGGTTGACTGATCAGTTTTTGAGAAATGTTTTGATTCGTTTCTTTCATTTAAATACACTGTTTTGCATCGCTCTCGAACTTCTTGGAAATTGTGATTTTTTATTTCTATCCACTAGGCGTTTTTAACGCCGGAGGCATCAATTTAAAAAACTCAAACACTACCCAAATTTGAAAACGAAACATCGTAGTAGAGTTCTTGATGAAATGCATAACCCATTTCGAACGATTTTTGTATAACGGATTCGCCCCCGATTTCCTCGTGTCCAACGTTATTTAATGTTTTTTTTTGTATGGCATTTCCGACTCGTTCCAATTCGAAATGATGATGATGTGAACTACCATCTAAAGGTTGTACGGAATCAAATTGTACCACTTATAAATGGCTGTAACATTTTACCCATTGAGTATTTTCTATTGAAATTTTGGGTGGAATTAGTTCAATGTGTATTTGTTTACGCTGTGTAAGTTTCACTAGCAGATGTATACAATCTTTGCAAAGATGGAGTCGGAAGAACAGCAGCCATTCGCTCGGTAGTGGTCGATAGATCAGCACGCACATCTTTCGTCTAGTGAAAAAATCACCACGTTAGTGTAGGCTGAAGTGAAAATATCACGCGAAATTTGTAATTACAACGTCCCTATCTGGTTGGAGAATTAAAAAATACAGTTGAAAAGGAAAAATAAGTGAAAATAGTAAAGTTTAAAAGGCGAAAGGACGCCACGGTGGATTGCCGGAAGGAATTCGCCATTTTGAAAGAAGAAAGAATAAAAAGAAGATAAGAAGAAAAAAAAGACGAGTGCAGGGTAAGTCATGATGGCCGCCGGCGGAAAGCCGCCGGACGGGAACGGTGGGAATGCGTCGAACATGTCAAAGAAAGAAGAAGAAAAAATCAGCTACATGTACAACAGAAGCGACAAGGGTCCATACAGAGTTTTCATCGAACTAAAAAGTACCAAACAACCAACGCCATCAATCAACAAGTACACCCTCGGATCATACTTGAGGAAAACTCAAGGCACACAAAACTACATCCAAGAGTTGCAGAACGCTGGAAAGTTCAAAATTATTGCCATCCTAACGAACTACGAACAAGCCAACAAACTAGTAACAGCAATAAACACTGGCAACAGCATCTATCGAGCTTATGTGCCACGTCATGTCATCAGCATCACAGGTGTCATCGCAGGTATCCTGCTCGACATAACGGAGGCGGAAATACTCGATGATATCCAATCAAAAATTCCAGTAATGAGCGTAAGACGACTACACCGATATGATGACGGAAACAAGGTGATGAGCCTACGAATGAGCATCACTTTTCGATCAAATGAACTACCCGACAATGTGAAGGTTTTGTGCTGTCCTACACGAGTTTATCCATTCGCTCAAAAACTGATTTTCTGTACGAAATGCCTACGCTACGGGCATAAGACAGAAAACTGCAGAGGACGAAGGAGATGCAGTAACTGCGGAAAAATACACAAGGAGGATGAAGAATATGCAAACTGCAAGGATCAGCAAAAATGCATTTACTGTAAATCAGTGGAACATCGATCCGGAGCTACAGTATGTGATGAAACGCAAAGGCAAAAAGTAGTAAAATCTATCATGTCTAAGCAAAACCTTACTCAAATGGAAGCAAGAAAACTAGTTCCTGCCAAAGTGTCGAATTACTACGAACCTTTAAGCAAACTGATAGAATTTCCAACTGTTCATGAATCTTTCGCCAACGTGGCAAACCGTAGCCCAAGACGGTCACGATCCAATGAAGCACGGATGATTACCGAACAGCAATCAATGAGAAGGACCGACGAAATGAATGGAGCTAGACAGATGAAACGACCAAGAAACGACGAGGAACTCGGCTCCAGTGGGGCGGTACGTAAGCAACAATTCGAACAACCCATCCAATTCTCATCAACATCGGGAACAGGACTAAACAATCCACATAAAACCAGTGAAAGCGAAAAATGGGAACGGAAGATTCAGAAGGAAAGAGAGGCGGCTTTGAAAGAAGGTACACAGCGAGCAAACAGTGTTATTTTGAAGTTCTATACGGACTTCATAGCTCATGAAGAAAATGATATTGCAATGGTCGAAAGGTTCAAAAAGTGGTCTAAAGAACATCTTGATTTGGAGTCAATGATCTTTTAAATAGTAACAATAGCAAAGAAGAATCAACAACTTACAAGAAAACAAAGAAGAAGAGAGGAAAGAAGAAAAATGGATAAGCGTACAAAAATTCTACAATGTAATATACAGTCAGTTTTTAAGAATAAAGAGGAAATTTATAGAGTACTCCGACAGAGAAAATTATATAGCAGCGGTTCTAGCTGAAACATGGACAGCTTTAGAACTTGAAGACACGAATAAGTATAAAATATCAAAATACCATCGGATACTAGCATCGCGAGATGATGGATACGGTGGCGCAACCGTATACCTTCGAAACGATCTAGGATACCAACCAATTCAACTCCCATCCCTCGACAATTACACCCAGGCAGTAGCGGTCAAGGTACTAAAGTTTAATTTGGTCATAGTATCGGTGTACTTCAGTCCATCTGGCACTACCAGCGCATTCGAAGAAGACGTATCAAAAATTTTGGATACCTTGCGAAACGAACGCAGAGTAATCATAGGAGGAGATTGGAACGCACACCACGGAAACTGGGGCAACAGATCAAATGATCGACGAGGAAACATCTTGACTGATCTAATAGCATCTAGCGAGTTCGTTCTGATGAACGATGGATCAAACACATACATACCGATTGAGCAAAACAAACAACCATCAGCAATAGACCTTACGCTATGCTCACCAGAACTCATATCGGAGCTTTCCTGGAATACGTTAGATTATGGAATTGGTGGAAGTCACCATATTGCCATTGAGATAAGTATGGCAACAGAAGAAAACAAGGACGAGTACATCTACAACAACAACAAAATCGCGGAGGGCATTTCCAAGCTGTGTGCAACAAGTATTAACACAGTGAGTGATTTGCATAAGGCAGTTACAAAGATACGGAAAAACAGCAGGACTAAAAATACCTATACGCCAAAGTTTTGGTGGTGCGAAGCTGTGGAACAAGCATGGCTGGGAAAAAGAGATGCAAGAAGAGAATTCAACAGGAAATCGTCGCTAGACAATCTTCTACATCTAAAGAAGAAGGCTGCCGTGTTCCAGAAATGCAAACGAGAAGAAATAAAGAAGAAAATAGAAGAATTTCCTCAGCAAATATCACCATTTCTGTCTTCGAAGGAGTTATGGAACAGGGTAAACCGGCTGACCGGTAAAGGGACGCGTAAAAAGAAAACAACTGCATAAGTGAAGACGAAGATATGGCGAATGAGTTTTTGAATTTACACTTTGGGCCACACGAAGTGCGATACCCAGGAACATGCGGAATAACACCTACGTACAACATCCTCAACATTGAAAAGTGGAATGAGATCATAAGTCGAAAAAGAACACCGCACCAGGACATGATACAATAACATTTGACATGTTACGGAAGCTCACCCCAAGTGTAGTCGAAAATATGGTGCAAGACCTCAACAACATGTGGCGAAATATGTTTCTGCCAATAGCTATGAAGACAATTACTGTGGTGGCAATCCCAAAGGCAGGAAAACCACAACATACCATCCACGGAAAAAGGCCCATATCACTTGTACCAACACTGACAAAAGTCTTGAATTCAGCGGTTCTCGACGGACTGCAACAGAACCTAGAAGACCAAAAACTAATACCTGACACTTGTTTCGGTTTTAGAAAGGGCTTGTCGACCACAACGTGCTTATCGTTTGTGATAAATGAAGTGAAGAGCGCTAAACGCCAAAACCAAGTCGTAGCTGTAATATTTGTAGACTTGTCCAATGCGTTTAATTCTGTGAAATTTGAAAAAGTAGAGAAATAATGAACGAAAAACGGATTCCTGCCGAGATAACTTGTTGGGTCACAGAATTTTTGCGAAACCGACAAATTAACATGAGAGTCAACGAAAAAGTAGTCACTAGGCAGGTCAGTGATGGCTTACCACAAGGTGACGTTTTGTCCCCAACATTGTTCAACATCTACACTAGTAAGCTGCATGAAATTCAGCAGAAGGAGTCATCCTAGTACAATATGCCGATGACTTTGGCATCGTTGTAAAAGCAAAAATCTACAGGAGGTAAATCAACGAGGACAAAGGTATGTGAATATTTTTTCAACTAAGGCCAAGGAGCTAAACCTACAAGTAAATCCCGACAAAACAAAGGCAATGGTATTTATCAATAGCGACAAGAAGGTTGACATTAAAATAGGTAATACAGAACTAGAAACTGTACGAGTTTACCGATATCTAGGCGTACAACTTGATAGATCACTTTCGCTTTGGTACTCACATGCGTGAAATTACGCGAAAAATTAACGACAGGCTCAGTATGCTTAAAGTGATAAGTGGGATCAGAAATGGGGGACACCCACAGTCCATGCTGCCAATTTATCAAGCATTAGTAAGGAGTGTATTCGAATACGGTGGAACAATTATTAGCAATGCAGCTAAGACGAATCTTAACAAGGTAGTAACTGTCAACAACCAATGCCTGCGACGAGTCACCGGTTGTACAAAAACAACGCCGATCAACACTCTACTGGCAATATCAGCTCAACAGCCGATCCAATGCCGACAAGAATATCTAACAGCCAGGGAAATAATAAGATGCATTGTGAACAACAATATCGTCGGCAAACAGCTTAAGCTCCTGGAAGGAACGGCTAGTGATGACCGTTTGTCATACATGGAAATCGTTTATCTGAAACACCGGCAAACTTTCGAAGCCCTAATGACAAAAACGAGCGGACAGCAACTTAATGTGGACATCGGAGTAGACCTGGAAGGGATGAACTCATCGAAAAGGAACTGCAATGCTATGCAAATGAAACAGCTGGCGCTGTATACGATGAATGGGAAGTATAAGAACCGACCGAGGATATACACGGATGCCTCCAAAGATAGGAACGTCTGTGGTATCGGAGTCTACGACGAAAAATTAAGAAGAAAGTACTCCTTCAAGCTCCGTAATGAAACCAGCGTAACATCAGCAGAGGTTATAGCTATCCATATGGCGTTAACAATTGTTGAGGAAAACGAGATGTACGGGTATGTAGTACTCACCGATTCAAAGTCAGCATGTATCATAATGCAGGAAGCCAAGGTTACAAAAACTAGGATCGATGCAATACAGGATATCCTGGAGAAAGCTGCAAGATGGAACGTAAGCATACAATGGATTCAAGCCATGTCAACTTGGCTGGAAATGAGGAAGCGGACCGGTTGGCTAAGCATGGAACCGGCGACAGTGCTCTAGAAATCGCAAATAAAATATCAGAAAAAGACGCATCATGGAAGATTAAAAATCATTCAATGGAAACTGCTAACACCTGGTACAAAACCTACGCCGAAGAAAAAGGCCAGAAATTTTTCCAGTTGCAGACCACAATCGACAGCAAACCTTGGTTCCACGGAAGAAACATCGACAACAGGGAGACTCGACTGCTAAACAGGCTGATGGCAGGGCACGATTACTCTCGATACTGGCTAGCTAAAATGAAAATAGTGGATGACAGTTACTGCGATATATGTGATGAACGAGAAACAGCAGAACACTGCATTTTACACTGTGTTCGTTTCGGGAACGTACGTAGAAAACTACTCCTTTGACGGCCGGTATCGAAATATGATAGAATTGTTCAAAACAAAAAACGAAGATCTGTTCAAAGAAGTGTGCCGTTTTGTAAATGAGTGTCAATTGAAGTTTTAAACGGGTTTGGCATTGACGTAAGAAAGTGTAAAAATCAACGATAGCAGGGCATATAGTCATAGACACTGGCCCTCACATACTGGGGTGACACACGATACCGCAAAACAGAAAGAAGAAGAAGAAGAAGAACGGCAGCGTACCTCGAAAATCCGGATCTTTCTCATCAGCAGGAAGCTGAGCATAGTACATTTTACGGTGTCTCGTGTTTAAATCGGTACCATCGATCGGAAAGAAAAAAGAAGCAATGAATCTCCGTATAGTGTTAAGGATCCCAAGCCGGAGTTCAAGCTTCAAGCGAACCAGCATTCAGTACGAGTGTGAAGAAACTGAATCAACCAAAACTTTCGTGCCAGATGTGAAAAAAACGTGAAGGATTACACGCGTACACAGTCCAAAAGGCGCCTAATCGCGATGAATGGCAGAATACGGTAGGTAAAACACGTGCACGGAAGCTCTACACCCAGATGTTGACGAAACCACATTGCCTCGTTATGGATGATGAGACGTATATAAAAGCAGGCTTCCGGCAGCTTCCGGGGCTCCAGTTTTTCACTGGCAACAAATGTTCCAAGAATGAATGACAGTAGACCACAAGACGGGATGATGATGTGAACTACCATCTAAAGTAGCAAGGCAACTGCCTATAGCACTGGACTGTTTTAATTAAACGATTTGATCAAGGTTGTACTGTGGTAAATGTTTCATCATGTTCCAGTATGAGGGGCCAAAAACGTATTGTGGGTCCATAAGCAAATACGCTTACGCGCAACCTAAAGCTACAGGGATCTAGAGAGAATCTCCTTCCAGAAACAAATTCGCAGAAAGCACTCCGAAACCGAGCCCTCGCCTAGT
>JASCZW010020805.1:0-11669 GCA_034211315.2 Aedes japonicus
TTTTGTTATTTGAAAGTCCGATGGAACTCCATCATCTTCTTGTTATGATGTTTAAGCTGACGTATGAACTACACGACACCTGCAAAACGTGATCCAAGACAAGACACAACAATTTTCGTTCTTGCAATTTTTAAAGAAATAAATTTGCAGCCCATCGGTCGGACATAATCCCGTAAATCTGCAGCATCGCACCTAAAACTGGTCGACCAAACGGTTTTTTTTAATGTAAGAATGATAAGTGTTGTGTACTTCCTCGCATCGCGTTTTGCAGGGTGGCCACAGACTCGGGAAAATCGGGAAATGCGGGAAAAATGCGGGAATCCAAAATCATCGGGAAATATGCGGGAAAAAGGCGGGAATTTCAAAATTCATCGGGAATTTTTGTCATATAGAAGAAACCATACTCACACCTTTTTCAAATGATTTGAGTAGCGTTTTTGTCATTTACTCGGTCCACCGATCTCATTGTTCAGCCTGTTCAAAACGTACCGCTTAGAGCATCTTCAGCGGTGGTCTATTTTAACATCTTTATAGTTGATTTGCATCAGAAAAATTAAAAAGAACCAGCTAAAGCAGACTAACTTTGCGTTCCCCGCACCGCTGTAGTACCAACACCTATCATCTTGTCAATCATACAATATCCAGAGATCAGAAGTTTTGTTTTTTTCAGAGACCGAGGATTTTTCGCAAACTTTTTACCATGGATTGGTTTGAGTGGTGGTGAGTGTGTGAATGCATGCATCTCATTTATACGATATTAGATAGTGCTGATAGTGATAGATAGTGCCACGCCAACCTATGACAAGAAGCACTTTCTGCAACGTTTCATCATGCCAAGGGATATGATCCTAGGCATTATGCGACAACTAGAGTCAACCGATTCCTTTTTCCAGCTGTTGTGATGCAGCTGGATATGTTGGTCTTAGTGTTACATAGGTGCACTGCAGCCTAACGGATGTTGGCGTATGTCCTCAGCTAGTTCTCTCGACGAAATTTGGGGATTGGTGACCCTGAGGATTTTTTTGCAAATCTGTCCTTAAGACTTACGGCCCACAGTATTTACGCCCTCAATATCATAGTTAAGAAACTGATGGACAAAAATTGTCTCCCAAAAGTTCGAAAAAAATCTTGTAAATTCAGTGCACTTAGAAACTAAGGGAACTTATCAGAAGCTTGGTATACTTTTTAGATTTGACTTAGATTTTCCCCAGGTTTAGCTATTCTCCCTGATGTCAAAGGAACATACCATAAAATAAGGGAACTTTCCAGAAAATCGGGGAGCTTTCCAGGAATTAAGGGTTCTTCCTAGAAGTTCAGACACTTTTCCTGAAATTCAGATTGTTTCCTAGAAATTCAGGGAATTGTCCACAAATTCAAGGAGCTTACCACTAGTTCAGGGAAGTTTCCAAAAGTAAAGGGTTCTTCACAGAAGTTCAGGTAACTATCCAGAAATTCAGGGGGCTTCCAGAAATTAGAAAACTTATCAGATTATTTTTGGTATCTCTCAGAAATTCATAGAATTTCCAAAAAATTTAAGGAACTTTCCAGAAAATTAGAGAACTTCCAATAGAGAGCAGTCAAGAAATTCATGAATCTTTTCAACAATTTGCGGATCTTCCTAGAGGTTTAGTGGACTTCTTAGAATTCCATGAAATTTGCTAGACATGTACAGAACTACCTTAGAAGTTCAGCGAACATGTAGGAGCTCAAGAAACTTCCTCGAAGTTCAGGGTTTCTCATGAATTCAAAAAACTTCTCAGAAGTTCAGGAAATGCTCAAAACGATCATGGAACTCCCCCAAAGATCAGGAAACTTTCCAAAAGGTCAGCAATCATCTCAGACGTTCAGAGAACGCCCCAGCAATTCAGAAAATTTTTCAGAAGTTCAGGGAACTTTCCAGAAGCTCGAAAAAACTCCCGGATGCTCAGGGGATTCATCAGTTCAGGAAATTTCTCAGTAGTCCTGCGATCTTCCAAGAATTTCAGAAAACTTCCCACAAGATCGGGGAACTTTCCAGAATTTCAGAAAACGTCCCAGATAAACAGAAAACTGGATTTTTTTTAGCATTCGAAAAGCTTAAACATTCAAAGGATTTTTCCATAAGTTTGGGGAGTTTCCTAGAACTTCAGGGATCTTTCCAGTTCATCGAGAAACTTTCCAATCGTTCCGAAAACATCCCAAAAGTTCAGGGTATTTAAGTTTGAAGAAGAACTTAAGCTTCTTACTACTCGATAATTTTTCGAACCCAACCAAAACGAGAATAAAGAAACCAACTAATTTTTTAATCAGTTTCACAGAATTTCCACCTATTCACAATCTTGGAGATCATAAAAAGTTCTTGTACGGTTTAACAACAACTAGGTAATGCTAACTATTCCACAGAAATTCCTCGGCTTCCAAGATTATTTTTTTTAAATTTCTCGTAAGTTATTTAAATATGTGTGATATCCTGCTTTTCATCACAGAATATGTACCTGCTGGACGTTAAAAAAATTTCTGGGAAGCGAAATCTAATTTTCTAAGTTCCCGTCATTTCCAGAAAGTCTTTCCTATTCCATGGATGATCAGCAAACTTTTTGGAAGTTCATCGAAGTTTCCAGAAACGTTAATAATTTTTCGGCAATTCAATGAACTTCTCCAAATTTCCACAATTTCTCTTCTCGAAAGACAGCGAGCAAACTTCATGGTTATCTGGAAATTTCCAACTAATTTATTCAACTGCCGAGAAGTTTAATCAATTTCTGGCATGTTTATTATAGATATTTCCACCCAATCTTCATAGATATTCCGAAGCTCATTAAATTAAATTTTTAAAGAGTGCGTTCAGTAAGAATTTTACAAGCTTATATAAGTTCTGAAATAATGCAAAAGAGATCCGGTATAAAACAAAATTTACAAACACCAGCGGTGCAGCGATGTTTTTGCGTTTGGTCTAAACAAATTAATCCAAACCACGATTTGAACTACCGTTGAAGGTGCCCTTAGAAGATCTGGCTACACGGCTGTAACAGGTGAGGCCAGAAATGAACTTATCTTTCATGTGGTGGCGAATGTGTTTGAAGTTTGGCGAATCGCGTTTGTAAGGGTGTTAACACATGGTGAAAGAAGAGTTTGGGCAGCTGTGCTCAATGCCGTCTGACGTTGTTTGCCGGATTCCAGAGAAAAGAAAATGGTTTGAACAAATTTTGGCTAGAACCAAATTTGACAACATATGTTGAAAATTGGCTCATCCTGTCGCACAAAAAGGCGTATTTTAAATAAATGGAAAGTGTCTGGTGGTAAATCAAACTGGAAAAAGTTTGGAAGCTCAGAGATTTAGCTACGAGTAATTTATATTAACTCATCTTAACAGTCGGGAAAATAAGGCAAAATGCGGGAAAAATTCGGGAAAAATGCGGGAATTTTTATATTAAGATTGTGTGGCCACCCTGGTTTTGTGAGTGAATTCCATCAACTAGTTGACATAATATGTTAATATACCTATGATTTGTTTTTCAATGCTGAAACTTTGTTTTAACTTTGAACCTGCATATCTTTATACTAGGGTATGTGTCCCTTAACTCAGCCTAATATGCAACAATCAATTACATTTTTTATTATAACTCATAAAGTATACGAGCTGGAAGAAAAATTCAACTAGCTACACATTTGCTAAGATATGTTTAATAAGCCATCTGGTAGTATGTACCACGAAAAGTTACACAACTCATTTAATAAAGTCAGAAACTTTCGAGGAATATGGATGTAATATTGTTCTATAGGCATCAAATTGGGTCTAATCATGGATGCAATTTCGTCCTATTCGATAGATTTGTAATTAAATGTTGTCTATGTACGATTTTTATTCTGATTTTCTAATTCAAAGCGTTCCCAGCTGTATTCGCCTACACAACAAACAGATTTCACAAATCAAACTATACGTAAACTGCTAAGAAACACTTAGGATATTTTTACATATGATTTAGCGGCCATTTGGCAATCAAAACATTATATTCACTTTCACAGATTTTTACTTAAGTTTGTGTTAAGACCGAAGCCAGACATTTTTACTGTAAATGTTACCAAAAACAACATTTTTAATATGCTTTTCATACAACAGGCCATAGTTGGGAACATAGAAAAAAATATGTTCCCAACATTGGGTCTTTGGTTTACATGTTAAACCATTGTTGTTTTACTTATGTGACCTGTTAGTTTATAACGTGAGACTATTTTCTGTACATCTTTGCTTCATTATTCGGTTTATAGGTTCAATTTTGGCAAATTTAAATCATTTGAAGATCATGTAGATATTCTGTTTAGCTTAACGAGTGAAGTAATGGTGTCTAAAAAGTTAAGGAAATCGAAAATTACGCGGAAGTGAACAACTATAAATTGATTAATAATGTCTCTATTGCTTTGAAATAAATTGGTCTTCCTGATATCAACATGATTTTGTTGATTATCGCCTAAATAATGACATATTTGGTACATAGGCCGAATCAAGCAGCTAGGCTAACATTACATCCCGTTACCATATTCTATTTATTTTTTAATGTATTAATTAAAAGCATCCTGGAAAATACTATATCCAGTATTTTTCTTAGCAACTTTAATATTTGTGGCTAATCTGTAATATGGCAAAAATATTCAAACGGCCAGGTCCTCTGTGTAGCGTTGGGGGTAAACGAAGATTAAAAAATAAACGGCAATTAAATTGTCCATTTGATGAATAAGTAAATCAACAAATATTTTCGGATCGTAGGAAAGAGGAAACGGGGACAACCGGTTCATGTGAATCTTTGCGAGTGACATTGCAAAGAAGGTAAATGTCAATTCATTCGTTCTGACTTCTTTGAGAAAGACAAAGGTATTTAGGTTTAAGTGCCATTGTTCGTTCTCTGAAATTAGTTAACGGAAAAAACTGGGATGAGTGCTTCTTCCTTATGTCCTGAATAAATCCTAGAATTTTCTGAAACGAGAAAAGTTATGAGTATTGACCCCACGCTGTATATAAAATCAATTATCGGTGTGATTAAACTTATGCTATAACATTCTTGATGCCTAGGTTTTGGTCGGATAGTTCATTATTGCCACTTTCGTCAAAAGTTTAACGTCGAATGAAATGCGCATATTCAGCCGTTATTTTCCATTTTTTGTTTGGGAAGTTTGTCCCAAGGGAGGATGAAGTATGGATTTATTGTACTAACTACCACCAATTACTAGATATGTGTTTGCAGTGCTTGGTTGCAGATGAACAACATGATGCACTACGAGAGTTAATCAATCATCAAAAAAGATCTTAAGCCGAAGCAGATTTTTTTTGGTTCATTATCCAAATATTAATCGAACATCTGGACCAGTGGAATAAATGCTGTATTTTAAAAACAAAGCAAAAAGTTATTATGCAATGCTTATTCAACCACCAAATATTGTTTCAAGGTTTGAAATTATGTTTTCAACTGCAATTGTGATGAGAGGAACAAACTTAACAGGATACTTAATTCTTATATTCTGCTATAAAAACAAATACGTATACCAAATAATGGATGTAGCAAAACATGCATTCAAAGACTTCCTCATACTCGTACTTAAATAAACTTGAGGAAAAAAGCAGCTCTCAATCGAGTTTCTTGGGGAAATATTACTATGAAGGTGGGGTTCTGATGGGCAGTAGGCCAGTCTTAATAAATAAGTACTTATTACTCGCCAATCAATCTTTTCAAAAACACAATTTAATTAACCGTTTCAAGACCTTATGGATGTTCGTGATATAAGAAATTCGCTTATCTTCTTATGATCAACATTAACCTATGATAAAAAAAGTTGCCAAAAAATTCGATTCAAAAAATGTATAGGATAAGAAATTGTTAATCTATTACATCTTGCGACCAAGGCTGTCAAACTTGTAAACTGCATTTTTCGACAACTTATTTCCATCCCCCTTAGGCAAAACGGCAAATAAATTAGTAAAATGGAAAGCGCTCACCCGGGTAATCCGCAATAATCAGCAACAGTGTACCATACGGTTCGTTCTCGAAATCCATTTACACAAGATTTTAGTTTTGTTCATCACAAAAATGATATTTAGGTATGATTGTAGTCATAACCACAGCATTCACTAACACTCGCGACGGTTATTACTGAGATTCTTATGTAGATTAATTTAATCTGACTAAATATACGGAAACAAAACGTGACAGCTCACCAAAACCCAACCGTTCGTGGGCAAAGCTTGCTGTGATCCATTGAAGCTGCAAATCTTTATAGCAAAAATTTCAATTTTCAATTATTATTTTTTACTTATATATTTTCCGTCGGCCTATTTCTTCGCATGGTGACAATCACCGACATGGAGAACGACTCCACCACCTGGACCCTACCTAACGACTCATGACTATGAACCAGGACCAACGGCTTTACTTCCCTTCCGACGGAAGACAGCTGACCAAGATTTTCGCCTCAGAAAAACCATCGACGTCGACTGGGATTGAACCCAGACCCACTGGGGTGCCAGTAGCAGTCACGCTTACCACAACACCATCGACGCCGGCTTTTTCTTCAATTATTCATACACAGGAAAATTAATTAATTTGAACAGGCGCGTAAAATTTCCCCTCGTATAATTTTAAGCTTCTGAGGCGAAAAAATCTTGGTCACGTCTTCCTTCCGAAGGGAAGTAAAGCCGTTGGTCCCGGTTCATAGTCATGAGTCGTTAGGTAGGGTCCAGGTGGTGGAGTCGTCTCTCTGGCGTCGGTGATTGTCACCATGTGAGGAAATAGGCCGACGGAAAATAAATAAGTAAAAAATAATAATAATAATTTTAAGCCAAAGGAAGTGTAAACAACGAAATTGTTTGCAATTTTTCATGCGCCATACAACAATGTTTGCAATCTTTCATAAAACAGACTAGATTCAGGCGTTATCTGGCTAAGATTTACACGAAATATCCTATTATTTGCTGCCAGTTCTAGCATTCCCTTTACTATACATTATTTTAGTTGTCTTTTTGACGAGATTTTACTTGTTCTCTAGACATAGTGATGCCAATGATTTCGCAATGTAAGTTATACTGGCGCATCATTCGATTAATCTGGCCATTTTTTGCATAATTTGTTCTGTGTGACTTTTCTAAGAATAATTTCCGTGCTCTAAGATGCCGCCTGGAAGTGTAGAAGTTCAATTACGAGAGTAGTACTTCTGGTTTTATACGTTGTGAAATAATGTCATTGATGTAGAAATGCATTGCAAATTCGCGGCGTCCCTAAGTGTCTGTAAATTGATAAGCATGCAGCGTGCTTTATAAGACGGCAGGGGAAATACAGTCCAATTCAATTTCCTCAGGGCAAATAAAAGAAATTGCTTTTCGACGGATTCTATGCGTTCATCGTGTATGGCACAGCTCTTAATGAAGCCCAGCATACTATTTTCTTAACTTATAATAGTGTTGAAAAGTTCTACAGAAGTGAGTTTAGAGTCTAGGACAATGCCTTAGTCCCTTACTATTTAGCATGTTTCTTCTTTATGGTTTCCTAAAAATAATTCCGTACGAGGTGTTTCAATTTTTCTGCTAAATGCTATTGAGTTACATTTTTTCAAGTAAAGTTGAAGTAAGCTTTTGCTACACCATGTGTTGAATAAGTTAATTTCGTTCTGTAATTCTTCTGCGTCACTAGAATTATTTATTTCCATGAAGAGGTTCATGTCATCTGCATATATCAGTATTTGAAGTTTTTTAAGTATGGAGGAAATGTCGTTTATGTACAAAATAGAAGAAGTGGGCCTAAATGTTAACCTTGGGGCACCTCCGAGGTGACAGAGATAGGTTCTGAAAGTTTATTTTGAAAACGAGCAATTTGTTTGCGATGCGTTATATATGACTGCAGCCAATTTAACAGTTCAGGTTCCATTTCAATTTTTTTTTGCAATTTGAAGAGTAATATTGGTATGTTGATACGGTCAAATGCTTAACTAAAGTCAGTTTAACGGGCTTCTGCCATTGTCCATTGCATTCAAACTAACAGTAACAAATTCAAGAAGATTAGAAGTAATTGAGCGACCTTTGAAAAAGCCGTGCTGTTTGCTTGTAATTTGATTTTTTACTTGCTGAAAAAGATTTTCATTTACGAGAGATTCAAAAAGTTTTGGGATGCAAGAGATAATGGCAACTCCACGATAGTTGCGGATGTCTGATTTCGTGCCTGATTTGAAAATCGGAACCAAATAGGAAGATTTCCAAATGGTGGGAAATGTTCCGCTCTTCAGAGACATATTAAAAAGAAGTTCTAAAGGAAGGGCAAGTGCGTCTGAAAGGTTCTTTAAAAATACGGGTGCAATACCGTCTAGGTCTGGTCCCTTAGAAGCATTCAAGTTCCTTAGTGCTTTAAGAATTTCGTGAGGAGGTAATTGATTTACAGATATATGGGTGGAAAATTCAGAAATGAATGCAAAGAAGTTGCGATCACGGTCTTCTTGGGAGAATGTAGTGTATACTTCTTGGGAGAAATTTGCAAAAAGCGTGCAGATTTCAGGAGGATTATCACTACATTTCCGTCAAATTAGATTCGTGGGGGAAAATAGCTATTTTTCAATTTCGTTTTTACATAATTGAAGAAATTCTTGGGGCATGATTTGACCTCAGTTTCGACTTTACGATTATATTCTTCATGTGCAAAATTAATGGCTGTGTTAAGTTGGTTGCATATGTCATAATAATTTTTAAAATATATGCTAATGCTTTGGTTTTTATATAATTTGTGTGCTTTTTGTTTTTTGTAAATATTTCAAATATGGATTGAACCACACTGATAATTTATTGTTTTGAGTTCGCCTTCTTCTTTTCATTGGTACAGTTTCTGACATAAGGTACTGAATAATTGAAAGAAATTTGCCTACTTCAGTGTTGACATTTTCTTCAATACTTATTATGTTCTACCAATTTATTGTACATAGTTGGAGTGAGAACTTAGTCATGTAGGGAGTGGAAACTTAGTCAGGTTGACAGTAACGTTTGAGTTCGAAATTTTGTATTAATTCTGAACAATTTGCAATAAGGCCTCCAAAGGTTTCAGCCTTTCAAGCAGCACGCGAATACTGCGAGGCATAATTCGTCGTGGGCCAAGTCAACTGCGGCTGTATCGTGGCCACGAATCAAAATCGAACCGCAACGATTCTCATCCGGTGCACCGATTTCTCGAGTGCGCGAGATGCAGCAGCTATGGTTCCTAGAGGGTTTGAGCTGTTTAGTGGAATACTTGTAACTATAAATTAGAAGAAAAATTAGTAATCTCCATTTAATTCCAACTACCTTTGCTTATCTTCGACAGATACGTGTATTTCGTCTACAATGTGCAGACTTCTTCAGTGTCTCGTACTAATAACTCGACTATCATTTGACTATCATCATCATAGCTATGGTTGAATTAATATCGCTATTGAAATATATTGCATCTGATTTTCCGGCTGCATCCTGTGATAGAATTCGGAAATCCCAGGTGGTTTCTACGCATCTTTGAACGTTCTTCATCGGTGCTGCTAAAACCGAGGATATCCTTGATAAGTAGAACGATGCTTTTTAGAATGCTTGGAAAAATCTTCTCATGTTTGATGAATGTTTCATCAATCCAATTTAATAAAGCATCTATTATGTCCAATAAATGAATTCAGCAGGAAGTGACTGTCCAAACGTCTATTATGTTGAGCCAGTTATGAACGATAAACTTACCGAACATCACAGAAAGCCTTTGCTGAATACCGGATCCTACATTTTAATAACGGTTTCCTGAAAGGTGTTGAAGAGTTGGAAGAATCCGCTTCAGAACTGAACATTGCAATTTACTAATTTTTTTTCGAAAAAAAATTGTTCGAAAAAATACAGCACGAGCTTGGATTACCGTCCCACGGTTTCATTAAACACGTCACATTAAGGTTATTAAATCTGTAAGAAGCAGCAGAAAGGATGATTGAACAGTAGCCTGCAACTGTTTATTTATTTCACGGTTTATATTCCCAAGAAACGTGATTAAGCTGACTTTTGAGGCATGGAGTGGATCAGGTTGTCAATGATGCTTTGTGGGATTTCTGTTCAACACAGATAAAAATAAATATTGAATTTTCTGCGTTATCTAATGCACATAAAAGGAAATGCTGGATTTGGAAGAAAATAGTGGGATATTTCATGTAAATTTTAGCCAGATAACGCCTCAATCTAGCCTGTTGCATGAAAGTTTGCAAACTTTGTTGCATGGTACATGAAAGATTGCAAATAATCTCGTTGTTTACGCCTTCTTTGGCTTGGAATTAAACGAAGAGAAATTTTACGCGCTTGTTAAAATTCATTATATTTTTCTGTGAAGCTTTATGGATATGCTCCGACAGTTGATTCTTATTTCGCACATTTTCGCGGCCGATCCTTCGACTTCCGATCTCTCAAAGGTTCTCTATCGGGTTGTGATTCATAACTATTACATAGTTATCCTTAAACCACTGTTTGACGACTTAGGCAGTATTCACATTTTAGAACAAAAAAATAAACTGGAACACTTTTAAAAAACTATCACTAGCAGACGTGAGCAAATTCCCTTAAATTCCACTAGACACAGCTTATTTTTGTTACAGATAGACCTATTTCATCTTACAGACTTCTTCAATATCGCTGGCTCGTGTCGAGTGAAGTAGCCCTAGTAACATAATTGTTTCAAACTGCTGTCAAATTGCTTACCTTGATATCGATATTTCCATAATATCTCAAAATGAACTTGTTATGTTTTGGTATTTAAAGATTGCTTTTATTTCTTTGTTGCAATGACAATAGCAATTTTTCTGATTACTACCGAGCATTTTCTGCTACTATTTTTGTTGTTTGAATTTCTACTTCAATCAAAATAAAAACATTTTGAGATGATCACACCTGTTCCTTCACACAAATTAGGCTGTTAGTTTAGTAATCTGAGGTTATCAGATACGCTTTGATTTATCATATTTCACTGTAAAAACAAAATAAGTTGGAAAACTAGGAAAGTTTAAATTAACACTTCACTTGATCACTTTTATTTTATTAAAAATAAAAAACTAAAACACTTTTTTAAACTATTACTAGTAAACGCGAGCAAATTCCGTTAAATTCCACTACAGAAAGCTTAACTTTACATAAATAGCCCTATTTCGTCTGCGACTTAGGGACTTCTTCAATGTCGAGTACTCGACTGGAAGAGAACATCGCAGTAGGTCTAGTATTTATATTTTTTATGTACCTAAAATGTGTGTGGTGTTTTTGCTCATTATACCCAATAGATGTGTCTGTAATGTGAACTTGTTTTGTATTATACCTGTCGGATCAGTTTGTCATTTAAGAATCTTAAAAACTATAAATTTCACATCAGCTTCTGCTGCACTTAACGGAACCAGGTTTTCTTTCGAAACTTTCGTCTTTCTCCAGAAGGTATAAGATGTTGTACCGGATCGGTGTATCAAACATCCAGCGTAGTTGCTTGATTGTTTTCGCCAATTTGCTGCTGCAAATCAACTAGTAACGCTAGCGATGCATGAGTACATCTAAAAGTTGAAAAGGTGGCAAAAAATGCCATTGCAGTTTTTGCAATTATATCCTGAGCAATCCACATGGTTCAGAGAAGGCAATTTTGTCCATCTTGATTCACAAAGCGTTTTATGGTACAAACAACGCCATGCAA
>JASCZW010020806.1:0-11670 GCA_034211315.2 Aedes japonicus
GGGAAGATTCGGGAAGACGAAATTAGGCATCGAAACAGCTGATTACAACGATGTCATTTCACATACTTTTGAACATAATCCAGAAACCACGATCGAGGTAGTCGACTTACCTTCCTTGGTAGTCCAAATGGTCCTCACAAGAATGCCTATATCCACGGTTGTGGGCTGGCTGTTGGAGAAGATATACCGCATAAAGTTGTACAATTGGACTCTGGGGTCATTGCGGTCACAATACAGGTCCCTATGAAGCTTACAGTTGTAAGCCCATATCCATGTTCCGAGGTGTAGGGTCGGCAAGGAACAGAATGTCATCGGCAAGTTGGAAGATCCGTCTCCCAACTGCCTACACACACCTTAGGTGATCCTGGGCGATTTGAATATGATCATACGATGGGGATCACACAAAGATGACATTCGCGGCGAGCGGCTCTTCCGGCTATTGGACAGGTTGGGCTGACCAGTGCTGAATAATGGCAAACCGACTTCTTCTCAGGAGTTGAATCCGCGATCGACCTGTCCATCGCCTCCTGGGATGTGGCTTGCCAGTTTAACTGTCAAGTTCTAGATGACTTACACGGTAGCGACCACTTCCCCATCGTCTTGTCACAGGCTGTAGGTCTCCCGCCTACTGTAACAAGACTTAAGTGGAATTTGAACGAGGGGTACTGGGATGGCTTCGGCAAGGAAGTCTACCGCAAGATGCCAAAAACGCGTTATCATTAGGAAAATAGCCCGATTGTTTCGGGCACCGTAATCAATTTTCGTGCGATCCTTCGGCGGGTGTCCAATTGATTATGGCGCGTTAAACGAGTGGTCTTCGCTGAAACGGTTCGATAGGGTCGCCATATTAAGACGGCAGTAGGTCCCGAAATAGTGTCACGAGCGATGACACAACCGGGGCTGACAAAGGGGTCAGGAATGTTGATGGCCTTTTGCGAGTTCTTGATTGACAATTGTAGAAATTGCAAGATGGCACCCCGCATGAGTGAATAAAAAAAAATTGAAATCGGTCGGAAATAAAGGGTGGAACGGTCAAAAATTGGTCAACACAAATTTGACGTATTTTTTAATCGTGCAGTTAAGAAATTGAACACCCATCGTGTTTTAGGTGTGTGCGTACGGAAGAAGCCCCTGTTTTGTTTTTGTCATATGCTATTCAATCGTTGAAATGCATTTTTTTTTCTCGCAGATAGACAAACCCAAATCGCTGAAATTGTTCAAATCGACTGGGAAAAACTTTTTAATTGTTCCGAAACGCAGCAATCAGCAAAAGAGTGACCAGCGTTCGCCGACTTAATTCTAAGGAATACTTACCTTACAAAGCAGGCTAAGGCCTCTACTGTAGAACAGTATCTGACTGCATTTCGCCAAACTCTCAGTCTGCAAAATGTCCGCAGATCGTCTTCTACTTGATCGATCCACCAAGCTCATTGCGAACCTCATCTTCTTGTGCTCGTCGGTTCATTATCTAGAATCATTATAACTGAGCTGTCTTTTGACATTCTTAGGGCATGTCCAGCCCACAGCGACCAGTAATATGATCTAATGTAGTATATCTCGTATCCTTTGTTCAGTGCCTGTCGAGTTACTTAATCACTATTTAGAAATGAAGTTACAATTGTCTCTGTTTGTCCTGTTGGCAATGAATCGACTTTTATTGAAAATTTTCGCTATTTAAACCCTTTGAGGAGTAAGAGCACCCTTCCTTATATTCCTTATATTAAAGCTTGCTTCAGATAGAATTAGAACAAAAACAATTGCCTGTATTTCAGTTATTTATTATTGAATTCAAGATCTTTTTTTTATACAAATGTAGCGTTTTCTTCATACTTTTTAGAAAAAATACGGATAAAATTATTCGTCACGGTTTCGAAGGAATTCTCGAATTTTTCCTGTAACACGGCTCATTAGGCGGCGCACACCTTCTTCGTCCATCGTTTTAGCTATCTTATTCCACCAGGTCTTCATCTGATTGATGTCTTTGACAACCTTTCCCTTTGCCTTGAGTCTCCTCTTCATGATTGCCCAGTATTTCTCAATAGTGCGGAACTGGGGGCAGTTGGGTGGGTTAAGGTTTTTCGGAACAACCTGGACCCATTTCTCTGCATACCATTCTTGAAAGACTTTGCTGTAATGATAGCTTGCCAAATCTGGCCAAAACATTACGGGATGGTCGTGGGATCGAATGAACGGCAAAATTTTGGTATAGTTCCGACGTCATTGTCTTATTTGTAACAAAAACTTTCGTTTTTTTTGCCACAGCTGCAAATGCCCTGCCAAATCATGAATTTTCGTGCAAATTTGTCGGCAAAAACAAATTTAAATTTGGCTGGAACATCCCCCCGAGCCGTTGCCAAGTAAAATTTTTGACCTGGGATTTGCCCGAAGTCAGCCTTGACATAGGTTTCATCGTCCATCAGAAGACACCCGTCGAAGATGGTCAGCACCTGGTCGTATAGATTCCGAGCACGGATTTTGGCCACACTATTCTGTTTTATGGTCCGATTTGGCTGTTTGATAGCTCGATACGACTTGCTTCCTTCCCGGAGTCGAGTTCTCCTCACGGTACTATGGGCAGCACCGAATTTTCTGGCCAAATCACGGCCCGACAGATTGGGATTCCTCTTAATCGTCTTCAAAATCTTACCACGCAATTTCCGGTCGACAGTTCCACTCCGACGATTGGCTTGAGGCTTCCGAATCATCGTCAATGTTTCCTATACCGTTTGATAACGCGCCATACGGTATTTCTGGGCAATTTCAGCTGTTTAGCTAGCCTAGATGCAGAACTCACAATGGATTTTCCAAATAACTGTGCACAATTTTTTCCCTTCTTTCGGCTTCCATGTTGATTGTTTACAAAGTACAGTCGATTTGCGGAATGTCAAAAAATACATTCGTGAAGCTGACAAAATTCCCGACACGTGGGCGCCAAGAACTTCCAAATCCGTCCACCAGGAGCGCCACAATATGAGCAAAGGTTTGTTCCAATTCTAAATGAAGCAAGCCTTAAACTCATCCTCGGTGGCACAATCCGAGTATTGTCACTTTTCACAAAACATAAAATGTATCAAGGATTAAGATATGCTCCTGTGACTACAAACAAACAAATATCTTCCCTAGTTTGAATTAATTCCGGCTAGGGTTCAGTGGTAGATCCGACACCCCGTAACGCTTCACAGAAAAGTGATCTACCAGCGTTACGGGTCGTGATGGGAGGTTTTTTCAGCAACTGATGCAATTCGTGGTTGATTTTGCTTCCTTTGTACAGAAGCCTCCACCTGCCAAATTTGGTTCTATTTGCTTGATTAGTTCTCGAGTTATGCCGAAATTTGTGTTGCATTATTGAGGGAGCCCCCTTTCAGAATGGGGAGGGATCTCAAACTACCATAGACACAATTTTCTCCTTCAAAAACCTCCATATACCAAATTTGATTCCATTTCCTTGATAAATTCTTGAGTTATGCAGAAATTTCTGTATCATTTGTATGGGAGCCACTCTTTCAGATGGCGGAGGGTTCTCAACCCACCATTGATGATCTGTACCATGGTGGGGGTCAGATGTTCACACCGCCGTTAAAAGCAGACGTAAAAGTCTGCGAGCGCTTCGCAATATGGCCCCTGGTGACCCGGCTCGGCCTGTAAAGTTGATAGAGTTTCAACTTTCCCGGGCCAAGACAAGAAGGGTCATCAAGGAGGCAAAAAGGCCACATGGTCGGCTTTCACCGCGGATATATCTGAATCCACATGCTCCAGCAAGGCGTCGGCAAACAACAATCATAGTGCTGAGTTTCGCTGTGTAAAGAGACTGGCAGAGGGGAGGTACCGTAGTACCAACAGAGGTCCGATTAGTGACACCACAAACTACAACAGAGGAGCTCAACTGGGCCCAGCGCCGTGGTGTCGGCAAAGCAGCAGGGCCAGACGATATTAGCTATCCCCTCCTGAGAAAGGCCACTTATCGGTCGGTTGGCCTTTCTGGACACGTTGAACGAAATCACGCAATCCGGAATGATTCCAGACGTGTAGAAAGAAGGGTTGGTCATTCCTATTCCCAAACCAGGGAAGGATAAGACCCCAACGGATGGGTACAGACCTTTCACGCTGTTAAGCTGCATGAACGAATCCACCCACAGCAGCACGCATTTCAATGCGGCTACTGGTCGGAAACGTTCTTCTCGGAACTCGATCATTTATTGGACAAGGCCAAAGCAGAGAACCAATACGTCGATGTAGTATCTCTCGATTTGTCCAAGGCATATCATATGACATGGAGACTCCCAATCTTGACTATCCTCAAGAAATGGAAGCTCCAAGGGCGCATGTTGGCTTACGTGGAAAACTTCCTAAACAATAGGAAGTTTCGAGTCTTGAACTTCGGCGCAACCTCCGAATCAAGGTTGCTAGAGAATGGCATACCGCAAGGGTCTGTCATATCTGTCACACTGTTCTTCATCGCGATGAACTCAGTGTTTGAACGCAAACACATCGTTGTGTACGCTGACGATACAACCCTCGTTGAATTTGGTAAATACGCGAGAGCAGTCAGAGGCAGCATGCAAAAAGCAATGGATAATGTGATTGGCTGAGCAGAAAGGGTTGGGTTTAAGATTTCCTCCGATCAGTCCAAGACCATGCACGTCTGATTTGGTCATACTCACAGGCCAAGGTTACCTCACGTCGACAAGCTTGAGGTCAAGACAGCACGGGAAATGAAGCTTCTTGGCGTGACGGTCAGCAGTGAAGTGTAACGTCAACGTCAAGTTGAACGTTCTCCGGGCCCTAAACGGCCGCTTCTCTGAAGCTACTCGCTGTACATTGACCAATATTTCGCGGGCTATGATCGTACCGTGCATACTCCATAGACCGGAGGTGGACTATCGCTGCTTAAAATCCTAGAACCTCAAGACAAGGAGGCTTATAGGATATGTATCGGAGCCTTTCGGACCTCACCTATAGCTTCCCTATTGGTGGAATGTGGTAAGGTCCCCTTGGCAAATGTTGTAACCGAAGACATGGCTATCAAAGTCATGAGGTTATTACAAAGAGACACCACTCTTGATTACAGAACCACCGTCTGTAGAGCGAAAAAGTGGTGGCGAGACCTAACGGGAGTAGAGATTCTCACGCTGTGTCAGCTCCTGAGGCTGTGGTAACGGGCATGGGACTTGCCTCCACATATGAAGACCTCAACCTGCTGTTTACGGACGGCTCTTCAATAAAGGTTGGTTACGGGGTATCTGGAAAGGCCATAAGCCGTTGTGGTCGTTTACCCGGCATCTACGTTATCTTCTCAGCGGAGGCCTCCGCGCTCCTGCAGGCATGCAAGTTGTCAAATGGGACTCAGACTGTTGTGTTCTCCGACTCTGCGAGTTGTCTGTCTGTCCTTGAGCATGGGCAGGTGGGGTATTCGTGGGTGTTGGAGGTGCAACAGCTTGCCAACGTAACCTTTGTCTGGGTACCTGGACACGCAGGTATACCTGGGAACGAGGCTGCTGATAAACTCATATCAGGGCAAATCAGGGTCGTCATATTCAGCTGGGGGACCAACCTGTCCCCTACAGTGGAAGGTATCACAACCAAGAAGCGTTCCTACGTCGTATCAAGAATACTATGCAAGAGTGAAAAGACATGCCCTACCCTCGAGACCAGAAGATTCTGACTCAGCTGAGGATAGGACATATTCTCAGACATACTCGGCTGAGGATAGGACATACTCGACTTACTCACGGGCCTCGAATCAACGGTAGTAAGGCCTACTGACAAGGATACGGAGCGGAATTAGACGTCAATCATCTATTAGTGGAGTACCCTGCTAGGGCACAATTGAGGGTCGAAACGGGAGTTATAGGCTCATTACGTGAAGTATTGTATAACGACCGTAGTACAGAACTATCTGTACTGAAATACCTGAGGGCGGTGGACTTATATGATAAAATATAAGCCAGCGAATAGAGGTCGAACTTTAAAAGAAAGAAGTGTCTACTGACCACATTCAAAGACCTCCAAGCGGCCTGTAAATAGGGTCAATGATGCTATATCGAACGTTTTGTAGGTTTAGAAGAGGGAAAACGGAACAGAGCGGAAATAAGGAATCAGAGGAAATGGGGAGCACGCTATTGCGCTCAGGTGCTTGCGGTTCTTTGCCGTCTCGAATGAACAGGTGGACGGAACGCGGGAGCACGGCTTAACAGTGTGTTCTTACACGTTTAAGGATCGGACACACATTCCTGTTTAAAATGAAGCCACTGCCAACTTGCGTTACGGTACGGTGATGGAAGTCCGGCATTTAATTCTCGAATGCCGGAAATTTGTAACCGGAAGGCAGCTAAATAACATTGGGAATAGCCTACGTGACGCCCTGGGAAATATAGAGGAGCAAATAACGCGAATGCTGAACTTTCTAAGGAGACAAGACTGTTTTCCAAACTGTTACAAAACCAGAAAATGGAAGAAGGGGAAAACAAGAAAAAGGTGAAACGGGTAAGATGCTTAACCGATGGACAAGCAGAAGTCGATAAAGAAAACCTGAAAAAAATAGCAAAAGAATAAACAATGATGAAAACAAGTACGGAAGAATACAAACCGAAGAAGAACCGTTCGGAAATAGCAGTCGTAGCCGTAGCAGTAGCCGAAGAAAAGAAGCAGTAGCTGGAGTAGAGAAACGTAACTGAATCAGCGGAAGAAGAAAACCGAAGCGGATGGAAGAAAAAATGAAAAGCAGAGGAAATTGAAGGAGGCACAATGGAAGAAGCAAAGCACTGGAAAGAAACAAAATTAAAAAAAGTGAAATAGAAGAATACAACGTGAATGGGAGAAACGTTACACAATGGAAGAAGAAGAAAAGCGAAATGGACAAGGTGTACGAATAGAAGTAGAAGAAAAGAAACGGAAGACCAGAAGCACACGAAATTGAAGATGTAGAGATACAGAAGGAAAAAAAAAGAAGAGAGTTAGCAGGAAAATAAAGGTGGTAGGAGAAGAGTAAAAAAGAGAAAGATAAAAACAGTGATAAAAAAGTAGAATAATCGAAAAAAGCAGGAAAAGTTGAAGCAAATCAAACGGAGCAATAGAAGGAGAAGTAGAGAAGTAATGAAGAACAAGAGTTGAAATGGACAAAATGGAGTGGAAAAATAATTACTGGAAATATTGTTCATGAAATAGATTAACGAAATAAAAAGTTTCGTGGGACACGAATGCACGTTTCTTGGGTAAAGTGTCATTAACAGAAAAAATCAGTATTGATACAGTTGAGGCCAGTACCAAAAAGTGATGGTTATGAAGAAAAACAACAACAAAACTACGAAGTACAGCCCCATTGGGTTGCTCGGAATGATGACATAGGACTACGCGACGAAATGTATGCCGTTCAGATTGAACAATTCAATGTTCTTTGAACTTCAGGCCTAACATTTCCCAAGTGATATTAAACAAGCAATTTGGTGCGTTCTGATTAAATTGGTGCTCAATAACATAGAAATGATTGCAAAGGTATGATATATATTTTTTAGATGTGCTGGGTTATCTAAACAGTCCTGGAGTTCAGAACTTAAGATCTACAGTTATAACAGTAGCTTTATCCGCTTTACAATGTTATGATATACATCCAAACATATTCAATGTAAGACCAACAGACATTATGAGATAATCCTGGGATATTCATGCCAAACAAACTAACTTAACTTTGTACAGCCCATAAAGCTACTGTTACAATTGTAGACCTTATGTTTTGAATGACCTAAAACTAACAACATTATCCTATGATGTCAGTGGGCGTTTCAGAATATTTATTGGAATAATTATCGTAGTTTTGTAAAGCCCAAGAGGCTACACTTACTAATGTACATCTTAATTTCTGAACTCATGTTAGTTTTTATAAATTTGAGCATGCCAAGATAATCTGATAATAACTGGTGGTCTTACAGAAGATTCACTGAAGGTGTTTGAATGCATGTCGTTGCCTTTCATAGGTTATAAAGCTAATGTTACGACTGCAGATCCTAACTTTTGAACTTTTGGTGACCTAGAACAGCCCAAGATACCTCATTATACCTTTTTAACTTCCAGAAGAATCACTTAAATTGGTCAAATACATACTGTTACTGTGTTTTGTCCAGAAAACTACAGTTTCAGCTGTAGATTTACAGTTTTGAATTCCAGGATAGTTTGGATAACCTAGAAGATTATCTCATAATGTCTGTTGATATTCAAGATATTCAATGAATATGTTTCAATACACATCGTAGTTTTGCAAAGCCTAGATTACTTTCATTACAATTGTAGGTCCCATGTTCAGATCTCAAGGACAGTTTGAATGACCCAGAACATGTCATATTGCTATAAAATGTTCGTTGACGTTTAAGAATATTAATTTAAAATGTTTGAAAATTTATTGTTTGTATTGTCAAAAATTACTGTTACAACTGTAAATCTTAAGTTCTGAACGAAAGGATAGTTGGATGACCTAGAGGATAAGAAAATTATAAAATATTGACTGTTGATCCTTTAAAAGATTCATTGAGTATGTTTGAATACATATAGTCACCTTATATAGCCCAAAAAGCTATTGTTACAACTGTAGATCTTATGCTCTGAACTCAAAGATAGTTTGAATGACCGCGATCATCTTAGTTTATCTCGTAATGTTTATTTACGTTCAAAAAGATTCACTGAATATCGTTGAATACGAGGCGTTATTTTCTATACCCCAAAAAACTATAAAGCTCAGAACTTAAGGTCTGCAGATATTACAGTAGTTTTGTTTTCTCTATATACAGTAACGAGATGTAATCAATTAGCTTTGCGAAATCTTTTGATAGGTCCATTGACATTAAGAGCTTCTCCTCTAGGTTGTTTTAGTTCATCCACACGGTCATGGAGTTAACTTACGATTACAGTAGTACACGTTCCTTTTTCGGCTATGAAAATTAGGATATTAATTCACCGTGTTCATTGAATCATTTAAAATGCCAAGAATCTTTATAATCTGCGATGTTCTAGGTTATCCGAACTATGATGGAGTTCAGACCACATAATTACAGTAGTAACAGTTTCTTATTCGGTTTTGAAAGTTACGATATTAATTGAACCATGCTCATTGAATCTTCGGAAGAGTCAAGAATCTTTATAATCTGGGATGTTCCAGGTCATCCAAGCTGTCATGAAGTTTAGAACTTAGGATTCAAGTAGTAATCGTAGCTTTGAATTGGCTATGAAAGTTACGATTTTAATGCAACCATGTTCCTTTAAGCGTCGAAAAAGTCAAAAACTTTAAAATCTAGAATGTTTTAGGTCATCCAAACTGCCGTAGAGTTCAGAACTTACGATAACAGTAGTAACTGTTGTTTTTTCAACTATGAAAGTTACGGTATTAGTTCACCAATGTTCATTAGATCATCGGAAGAGTCAAGAATCATTATAATTTGGGATGTTTTAGGTCATCCAAACTGTCATTGAGTTCAGAACTTAGGATTATAGTAATAACTGAAGTTATTTTGGCTGTGAAAATAACGATATTAGTTCTGCCATGTTCATTGAATCATCGGAAAACTCAAGAATGCTTATAAGACAAATAGGGATGTTCTAGGTGTCCTGAAGTTTGTAAGGTGGTATCAACAGGCAAATAAGTATTTTCTTCAGGCCTAGAGAAATACGTAGCAATCAACCACCAGATGAAACCGTCCCAGCGATCTTTGGACAGCCATAAGGGTGGCGAAATAAGGGCCATTGCGTGAAGAATTGGAGTCACAAACGGCGGGTCAACGGCCATTCGTACGAAGTCAATAACCATAAGAAGACACAGTCATTAGTCTTGTGATCTTCAAAAACTACGGTCGTGAACTGTGCTAAACATCGAAGCAAACAAGTCGGTAGTTGAAAGAAGTTTGAGTGGAAGACATTTTGAACCAATTGGATATCCAGGACCTCGCGGTTTTCTCGTAATATTTACGGAAGGAATCTGATTAGGCAAATTCGACCCCGCCTGACGCCGGTGGTGCTCAGTCGCCGTTCACCAACCTGATTCCCCCCGTTATTCTGCGTGCGTTACCGATCCAGGCAAACTGCCTTACCTTTTGGTTTGTCAAGGTTTCGAGTTCATCAACACACTCGAAAGACGCATGGGACAGGTTGAGGGTCCACAGAAGCTGTAGTCCAACCCTAGCGAAGCCGAGTGGAGTGCCGAGATCCCTGGCCGAGGAGTAACAGCAGGAACAGTTGACGGACAGAAGACAGGTGAAGGGGCCCCGAAGAAGAGTGAAAAGACAAGAGCTGAGGTAGGAGTAGGAATTAAGAAAGTGGGAGTTCGTAGCCAGAGATGGGAAGGAGACAGAATAAAAGTGTGCACAACCAAGAAATAAAGTGAGAGTTTTGTTTGAAGCGAACGTGAAGTGTTTCCTTGGATTTTTTTCGAGCGTGTGCCGGCCCTGAGGCTTGAAGACAGGGGTCTTATCAGTGCTGGGAGTAACACCGCACTGGTTACAAAAGTTAGGAAAGGTTTCAACGTTGCTCATGGAATCATCTGTAGATCAATAGACGATTGATCTGGGATGTTCCAGGTCATCCAAACTGTCATGGAGTTTAGAACATAGGATCTACAGTCATTCAGTTTTTTGATGAGCTAACTCCAGTTTCCTGAAGCGCATCCATCTCTTAAACATGTCGTAATCTCTTATATGGAACTGGCTTTTATCTACCTCTTTAGCGCGGCCATGGCGGCGGCTTGCGCTACTCGACGCTCCATTATGTCGGAGTCCGACCGCGCTCTCTGCATCCTCCTTCTTGCGTAGAGGCAAATTCTACGTAGGTCGGGATCTCCCATCCCTAGGTATGACCTTCTTAGGCATGGTTGCATCGCATACGCGTGTAAGTAGCGCTACGAATTAACCGCCGCACGGGTCCTGGGCTTCACTCATGTTTTTTACCCCGCTCAAGCGCCTTTTTAAATACTTCTTCATGGAAGTATGATGTCCTCCATATGCGGGCTTATGGAGTGAGTGGTCATCCTTCTGCGCGCTGCCTTTTATTGTGGACGGTACTATAGCGAACCGCCAAGTGGTCGCTATGAGTGTAGCAATCCTCCACCCTCCAGTTGTTCGACAGCCCAGAGCAGCAGAACGTGCCGTCGATGATCGACTCCACTCTGTTGCTATGGTAGGTACTTTTGGTACCTACGTTGGCCAGGTCTATGTTAGCCTGTCAGGGCTTCAAGCAGGATGTGGCTCCTTGGGTTTATAGGGTGGCTGCCGCTATTACTAACGGATTTCGGAAAGTTCGCCCTGTTGTCATCCGAACTGGTCAATCCATCATCGGCGGCGGTGCATAACAGCTGCAGAAGAGCACTCCATTCACGTTTACAACCGCGAAGCCCTTGTTTTAGGTAGACACAACCTCCAGAAACGGGAGCTTGACCCTTTTGCAACCCAGTTGCCGTTCCGGCCGGTTAAGTTGGGTTACCTGCACTGTGGTTAGCTTCGTGGTTTACCCTTTTAGGCTGGCCACTTAGGGCCTGACGTGCTTGTCATTTGGTTTCTAAGAACACGTCATACATTTGGGGGCTCTTGCTGCAAAAGGAGCGACTTTTTCAGGCCCTTACACTCCCAAGACGTATGCCTCAAGGGACTTGAAACATCCATTTGGCTGCTGGTACAAACTCAGTGGGAAAACTGACCA
>JASCZW010020807.1:0-11669 GCA_034211315.2 Aedes japonicus
GTCAGATAATTGCACCCATTAAGACCATCCCAAACTGACCTGAGTCGCGCGGTTCCACTGAGCACCACCGGGCCCGATAAATTTCAATATTTTAGAAATTAAGATAATTATAATGGACCCATCGAACCATCCCACCGGCCCCGAATGGTTACAATACAAATCCAGACTAGATTCATTCATAAAACAAGGAACCCAAGTGCCCGGTTCGAGTGGAAAAAAAATGGCCTAATGATAAATTTTTCCCACTAAAAGATTATTTATCATTTTTTTCTTCGTATTCCCATTCGATTCTGTCTCAAATGTCTCGGCGTCATCGTTGGTCGGTGTGTCGGCCGGGTGAAAAAGAAGCGATCTCCGGGGTGGAGTAATTTGATCCAACTTCAAATAAACCATTTGACGGAAAGCGCCCCGAACAACCCTGAGCCGATGGGAGCATTCAGAAGACCTCTTTGATTATTGTTCGGGCGGAATGGGAAAAGAGACCGGATTTACCTGTTACAAATTCGCTTTTTTTCCCAGTCGTTGGTGCTCCGGCTCGGCACCGCGCGATATTTGGGATCGTTCGGGTTGAAAAGGCGCCATTCATTCATGACGTTTTATGTAAACGGAACAGATTTTCTTTACGATTTGATTTCATTATTAGGTTGCTTTATTTTTATTCGTGGTGAATGAACCAATTTTTATGAATGGGATCCAAAATTCTCCCAGCCAGATCAAATGGCAGAAGAATTTTTAGCGATGTTTTTACCCTTTTGAATTGAATGGATGTCGATTTGATGTGCTGTTTCCGTGATGGAGACTGGTAGCAGCTTGGGCTTAAGAGGTTTCGGTTTAATCGAAGAAAGTTTTTTTTTCTACATGACTTAACTACATTTCTAGTTTTTGTGTAATACGCAGTTGATTCTAAAGAGCCATCCACAATGGATACGTTGCGGATGCACTGACGTAAATTTGACAGAAACCCTATGGGAAACTGTCAAATTCACGCAAACGCATCCGCAACGTATCAATTGTGGGCAAGCAATAAGGAAGAACGAAAAGTAAGGGTATGACAGATATTCAACTACTTTTCAAAATTATGTCGATTATAAGGAATGTGTCGAAAATAAGCTATCCACGTACAATTGTGTTGTATGCGTGTATTTGTGATGATTTTAATGTGTTCGTCACAGCATGCTGTACGTTTGACTGTCATCTTTCGTATGTTTACTTGTTTGCACGGTTTAAATTTTTCGTTTTCAAAATGTCGCTCATTGGATACATGGCTACAACTATGGTGGTACAACTATGCGACAATTGGCTAAGCGCTTTGGAATTCATCACGTGATTGTAAAATCCATTAGAACCAAGTTTGAGGATCACTATTCTTTTGATGAACTGCCAGGAAGCGGCAGAAGATCCGGTTCTTTCAACCCTACGCTGAATCAGAAAATTGTAGCTCTAATTCAGAATAACAAATCAATGTGGTTACGTAATTTGGCCAATAAAGCGAGAACCAGCGTCGGAATGATTCAACGTGTCAAGAAACGGAACAACCTGCAGGCTTACACACTGAACCAAATAATCTTATGAATTTCATAAGGTTCAACTTATGAACGATGCTTTGGAATTTCATAAGGCTGACTTATGAATGGATTTTGTTTCACCCGACGTTGTTCTTGTACGCCTTTAAGCTTTCCTGTTTGCAAGTGTTGATATATACTAGTGGGCAAGTAACTGGACCCACAACCTCAACGTTCAAGGTTCGAATCCAGGTTGCTCCATATTTTTTTTTTTTCAACATCATTATATTTCATAAGATAAATTTATGAAATTTGTTGACGTTGGGTCAACAACAAGAAGAAGAGCAAGTTTGGATTCCGAATTTCTAATGTATTTACCGGTGAGTAACAAAATTAAAAATTTCCTGCAATCAGCAGACGGAGGTTAGTTATAACATGGTTACAAGGGTTCTTTAACATTTTATGAACTTACGTTTAATATTTTATCTCCTCGCTATTCTTCTTTTCCTGCTATTAGAACTGTATATCAATGGACTTCCTGTAATTTATATATAGATACTCGTTTAAATTTTATCTTTTCTCGTTTCAGGTTTATATTTACGGCTTGGCTGCAATGTCTCTCTATTAGTGAAATTTAACTGGCTATTCCGATTCAGTCGGTTGAATCGTTAAAGGATGTTTTATCTGTTTATCTCTGTAAGGTTATTAAAGAAAATATACGTTCTTTAATCACTAGTTTCAATTGGAATTCAACAATTACTTCACTAAATAAATTGAAGAGAAACTAACCTTAGCTTATCAAAAATGCAAGTTTTTTCACGATATTCTAACTATTGTTTTAGAGAATTTCAAAGAAATAATTCACACACTGCACTTCAATTGTTTGCAACAGAAATATTTGTTCTCGGGGTTTTCTTTTGGTTGTTGTTTTCTTTCCACTTCGACGACAATGTATTGGAGAGTCGAAAAACGACCGAGAGCCGGTCTTGCTCAAATGACAGGTTGTCGATCATGTGTGAACGTGCTCATCGTTCTCACTTTGGTGAGACGCGCCGACCGAGGGGTCGTCACAAAATTCATTCTGATTCCTTATAGCAAATAATCATAATGTAATCTTATGAATATCGAAAGTTTATTTCGCTGAGTGCAAGAAGCAAAAAATCGTCAAGCAAAGTGCAGAACAGAAGTAACGCGTTTCACCAAGAGCCCGCCAATTGTGTTCGCTAGTTTTCCAGCGACCGAATGCATGTATTTTGATGGATGAAGAGACTTATGTCAAAGAGGACTCAAAATACCTTAGAGGTCTACAATATTAAACTGCCGTCGTAGGGGAGCATGTAAGCTTGGTTTGGCGGTAAAAGTGCTAGTACGGCAAGCAATATGTTCCTATGGTATGAAGTTTACCATTTTTACACTACCGGAACAACCAATTCGAAAATCTATCGATCTGAGTGTCTGCGGAAGAGATTGCTGGCATTATATCAGAAGCATAGTACCATAGTACCTCAGCTTCGGATATTGGTAATTGTGAAGAGGTTCTTCAAAAAGACTGGTACAGCAGCTGATTATCCGGAATTTCATGGAAAGTGTTCGATAAAAAGTTCGCAAATTCATGAAAGAATAATATTAATTTCTTCGGGTCATCACAACGTTCAAGCTCAATCCCGTTCAATAAAGTATCGTCCATTTATTTGAATAAAAAAATCTCTTTCTATTCTGATTTGAAAGAAAAATATGTGGATAACTTATTTTTGACACTCTCCTTATTTTTGACACCGTCCTTATTTTTGACTCTTTGATTTTTTAAATTGTCATCGCCATCGTACACGCAAAATAATCTGTTCTTCAAAATGAGAAAAAACCGATCATGATTTCATTAATAAGATGTTTTCTAGTGATCCTCAGAGTACAGAGATATGCGGAAATTCAATCCGACGGTTTGGCAACGGTGTTCGTTTTGTTTACAAAAGCTGCTAACACTTCCGCAGAGTAAAATGTTACAGCCTTGTGCATGACTTCGTCGTTGTTAGCGTTTTTTGTAAACATTTATAACGTACAAGTAATTTGATTATTATATATCTAAAAAAATATGAAGTGTATTGCAAAGTTTTGCACAAACCGCGGGGGTGTTAAATCATCGAATTGCGTCAACATAAGCTACGTCTTGAATATTGTTGGTGTATACTGCAACGTATCGCCGTATATGACACAAAATCGATTCAAGACTGGAAGCGGCTTGGCCGAAACTGTCGTATGGACGACTAGTAACTTTTCGAAAACTCTGATGATTACTATTGCAGACTTGAATGAGTATGAAAGGTGATTCCTAATATTGACTTCAGACTTGGCGATTTCATTATTGAACGGCTATGAGGGAATCTGCGATCCAAATAAACAGACAGAATTAGAAACTGGAGCAGAATTCTCTTCAAAATACTGACAACACGGCACCAGTGAAATGAATTGAAAAAAAATGGCCTTCTGTACAAATTTCGACAAATTTTCATTTCAGCAACACAAGCAACATTATCGAACACAGATAATAATAAAATATTATGTTATTATTACACCACAAGTTCAGCAGAAATTGAATGATTCATTTTTGATTTTTGAAGCCGAATAAATATAAAACATTTCTTTTAACTCCATTTCAATACTTAGCAATCTAAATATTTCAGCAAACAGTAAACATGCTCGTTTAGCTCAGATTTTGACAGTTCTCGCTGCTCGATTGGCTCAACATGGCCGCTTCCGCATATCTCTGTACTCTGAGGATCACTAGATCTGCCCTAGGACCTGGTACACAAAAAAAAAAAAAATTAACAGACGCGTAAAATTTCCCCTCGTTTAATTCCAAGCAAAAGGAGGCGTAAGCAATGAAATTATTTGCAATCTTTCATGTGTCATATAACAATGTTTGCAATATTCCATACACCAGGCCAGATTCAGGCGTTATTTGGCTTGAATTTATATGAAATGTCCAATTATGTTTTGCCAAATCTAGCGTTCCCTTTATGTGCATAAGATAACGCAGAAAATTTAATGTTTCTTTTTATCTGTGTAGTATAAGTTATACTACCGCAAGGTTTTGCCAATGCCCCCCAATACATAAGAAATAACTAGTTAGAATGAAAATTATACATCAATAATTATAAGGACAATTATAATAACAAAAAAAAAATTATAGCAAGAGTAATGTTTGAATAATGACAATGATAAAATCGTAAAATCATTTACTATCTGAATGGCACACAGCGCTGCATGAATATGGTAAATCGAGCAAATGAAGATAACGATAAATTTAAAAAAACTATTAAAAAATGATGACATCACCTTTGTATTTACATGTACACTGAAAATTTATTTTAGTTTATATTACGAAATCGAAGGTTAAACTTACAGGGGCTCTGCGTCGCTGTCAACCACTTATAGATGCACCATAGTGCACATGATGGTGACAATTTTACACATCTGACAATTTTGGACATCTGACAACTGAAATCAACAAAGATTTTTTATTCGAACTTAACTGACAAACGTAAACAATTGCTTCTTCCTTGAATTTGTAGATCTTGGCCACTTGTCTCATCAATCTACCACAGCCATTTCGAAGAACAAGAGTCCTGTTCGATAGAATTGAAAGCTTTCAGGGGTAGATTTTGCATTACGAGAAGTTTATGGAAGAAGCAATTGTTTTCATTTGTCAGTTCGGCCTTAATGAAAAATCTTTCTTGAAAATATTTCCCACCAAAACAAATTGATCAATGCCAAAGCCTGACAGGTTGACAGAACAATCCTAGAGAGTTTGAATTGTTTAGTGGAATACCTGTAACTAGAAATGAGAAGAAGAATTAGTATTTTCCATTTAATTCCAACTAACTCTACGATTCGTTATTATGTAGAAATTCTGGATGCATAATTATGAACGATGAAACGTATGTGAAACTAGATTACAAAACGCTTCCCGGACCACAATTTTATATTATAAGCGAAGACAAAGACATCCCCGAAACGGAGAAGGCAATTTTTACCGAAAAATTCGGTAAGGAGGTTATGGTTTGGCAGGCAATATGCGAGTGTGGTAAAATATCTAGTCCGTACAGCACAACGGAGACGATGAACACTCAGAAATACGTTAAGGAATGTCTCCAGAAGCGATTTTTGCCGATGATCAGGCAGCACGAAGGTCAAGTAGTGTTTTGGCCAAAGGACACTTTAGAATGGTACATAAGTCAAAATGTATGTTTCGTGCCGAAATACATGAATCCGCCGAACTGCCCGGAGGCACGGCCAATCGAGACTTTTTGGGTTTTAACCAAAGCAAATCTTCGAAAATTCATAAAACTAGCGGACGACATCCAAAAATTTATAAAAGATTGGCCAAAAGTGGTCAAAATGGTGGAAAGTACCGTTGTGCAGAAACTAATGGGTAATGTTCGAGGAAAAGTTAGGAGTCTTGGTTATGATTAACTATTTTGATTAAACGAGATTAAAATATCATATAAAACACAAATACAAATATGATTTGCCAAATAAAATTACTAAAACTAAAAAAACATGACTTTTTGTTATTTTGAAAGTGTGCTTATACTTTCTGGAACAGTCTATAATATAAGCTGTGGTGTGAACGTACTATTAATAACAAAAGCAATCAATTGGTTCATAAATCAAACCAACATTTCCGATCAGTATGAATAATGGATTATGGCGGGATTTACAAAAACAAATTAAAAAACGCTTCTCTGCCTAAGGAACAAACATTTTGAAAATAATGTTTCGAAATTAGATCCGAGTTTCAAACCTTTCTGGGAACTCTCTAAAATCTTGAAAAAAACCCTCAAAACCCTATACCAGCACTTGGAGAAAGTGATAAAATTTTGCTCTTAAATGCGGGAAAAGCTCAAAAACTTGTTATGCAGTTTGAGAGCTCCCATAATTAGTTTGGGTCTTACTAATCCTATTGAGGATCAGGTTTGCAAGGAGTATCTGAATTTTTCTCAAAAAAATGTTTTTGATGATTCTTGGAGAACTGATTTGGATAAATTAAAAACATTATCTTTTAAAATATCAAAATATATAAAGCACCAGGTGATGGTGGAATTTTCTATATTCGCATTAAAAACTCCCAGAGAGTACCTTGTCGTACCTATTTTGAAGCCAAAATGAAGACAAACATTTAGCTGAAGCTTTCAGCTACCGACCATTCAGTTTCCTTTCTTCAATAAGTAAGATTTTCGAAAAAAATAATTTTGAATAGAGTGAAGCTTCACATCAATACAAACTCAGTTTTGGCTGACAAACAGTTTGGATTTCGCCATGGGCATTCAACTACGCATCAACTTTTGAGAATTACAAATTTTATTCTGTTCAAACAAAGCTGAAGGCTACTCCACTGGAGTTGTTCTTCTAGACATAGAAAAAGCATTTGACAGTGTTTGACATGAAGGTTCAACTGCGCAACTGAATAAGTTCAATTATCCGTTTTATATCATGAAATTAGTTCAAAACTACTTAACTGGTAGAACTTTGCATGTAAATTATCAGAATTCTAAACCCGATCAATTGCCTGTTAGAGTTGCTGTACCTCAGGGTAGCATTCTTGGGTCAATGCTATACAGTATGTAAAAAAGTTTATCCACCCCTTCTCACTTGGCACATTTGCTTCAAAGAATCTCCCAAAACATTGAAAAACGATTTTTAATATTAAGTTTATTTCTCAAGGGATAAAAAGGAAGTCAAATAACGATAACTTGATGTAAAAGCATGAACTGTTCGTGTCTGAGACTAAATATATAAGAAAACGATAAAAAATAATGCAAAAAGTATATCCACCATAATCCTGAAAATCATTCAATATTTCATGTGACCTCCCTTGGCTTCAAGGACAGCTTGACATCGTCGTGACATTGACTGGACAAGCTTAGCAGTCGTTTCTGGTGCGATTTTGTCCCATCCAGTTACAACAACTTGTCGTAATTGCTGAATGCTTGATGGTTTGTGCTTCTGAACCTTAATTTTCAAAATAGACTAGAGATGTTCTATTGGATTAAGGTCAGGAGACTGTGCTGGCCACTCTAAAACATTGATTTTCTTTTCCTTAAACCATTGGGATACCAGCTTCGATGTGTGCTTTGGATCCCCATCTTGCTGGAACGTGTATCTCCAGCCTAGCTTCAGTTTTTGTGCACTTTCTGAAAGTTTTCGTTTCAGTATGTCCGGATAAACCTCCTTTGTTATTATTCCGTCAATGAATTCGAGTTCTCCAACGCCAGACGCCCCATACCACCACTCTACTTGCACAGATAATGATAAAAGCTAGTTAAGTTAGTTGAAAATTAATGATGTTGCAATAACTCACCCTCACCATGTTTGACTGTAGGCTTTAAACACTGGGTTTTCAGACTTTCCCCGGTTCTGCGTTATTTTCGTGTGATACCATCAGACCCAAATAGCATTATTTTAGTCTCGTCTGACCAAATGACCTCTCTCCAATCATCGACTGTCCATGTAATATGATCTCGAGCCCACTTCAATCGTTTTTTAATGTTTTTCGCTGACAACCATGGTTTCTTAATTGCCACTCTACCCTTCAGACCTTGTAGATGCAATCGATTTCGGATTGTTTGAGGTGTCACATGGATAGAAAGTTCACTCTCAACTTGCTTTGCAATTTTTGGAGCTGACAAACCTTGATCTTGTTCCGCCTTTCTGACGATAGCCCTGTCATTTCGGGAACTTCTCTTCGCCGGTCGCCCTGATCGCTTTTCTGGTGTGCAAGAACCACTCTTTTTGTACTTCTGAACAATTTTGGTAACCGTATCTTTACGTATCTGAACGATATTAGCAATTTGACGGTAGCTTTTACCGCACTTGTGATGCTCTATGATAAGTTTTCGGATACTCAGCGAAATTTGTGTGTTTTTAGGCATTTCGAAACACGAGAACTCAAATTTGAATCACGAAAGCTTCTACACTACGAAAGGATAACTGTATGCAATGTTTACATTCGAAAAAGTGACAGGAACCGCTCAATACACGGCAAAATGGTGCTAAGCATGTTTGGGTGGATACACTTTTTTTGCATGTTTTACTTCCCTTTTCTGTTGATCTTGGCATAGATTTTCAAGAGCAAGATTAATTCAAGTATATTTAATGGTATAATGATAGGTACTATATAATGGACCAAACGCATAACAACACTCATTTTATCAACTAATATTTGAATCGATAACAGGAAAATTGTAAATTTGATGCAGGGGTGGATATACTTATTTTACATACTGTATAACATTTTCACTTCAGATATTCCTGATTTACCTCAAGGCTGTCACAAATTTTGCTTTGCTGATGCACAGGCATTTCCGCAAAAGAAAAAGTCTTCGTGTTACATCCAGGAGGCTACAAAAAGCTTGGACATTTTTACAGGTTATTTTAAAAATGGAAAATTTCTTCTAATGCTTCCAAAACTCAACTTATAATATTCACAGACAAGAGCTGCGTTTTTAAATCAAGTTATAGTTATATAGTCACTATGAACGGCGTTCAGATTTCTTGGTCAAAATATCTTGGATCAAAAATTAACTTTTAAACATCACATTGAAGGCATTCAAGCCAAATGTGATAAATATATGAAATGTTTCTAAATATTTATACAAAACAGAAAATCCGAACTTTGTTTAAAACCTAACTTCTACTTCTAATATGGTCTAGTTGTTGTGCTACTAGGAAAAAAGCACTTCAAAGGATTCAGTACAAAGTTCTAAAAATGGTTTTGAAACTGCCACCCAGGTTCAGTACTACTGAATTACATAGAATTTTCGAACGTTGAGACTCTAGAAGAAATGTCCATCAAAATAATTGATAATTTTAGACAAAAACCATTGCAATCTTCAATTGCAATGATCAATTCTCTCTCTATATAAGACATAGCTTTAAGAAATCAGCTGTTATTGTTACACGAAGGCAGAAAAACCAGTACTTTTGAGAACAGCTGATACTGCATCCGTTGTTGATATCACTTGGTCATGGCGACTCGTGAGAAGATACTTAAGAAGGGATACTTTTGGGATGAATAAACTATTCATGCTCATCCCAGCAGCAACACCAACATGCATGTGTACGATGAAAGAGAAGCAGCGATTGGCTGGTCATAACGAAATCCATTTCGGACATTATACAAAAAAGGTGTAATGATAGTATTTCACCACACCCAAAAGTTGAAATTGTAGCAAAAAATGCAAAATTGAAATTTTGCAGTTTTTGCAATCATATCTTGAGAAATCCGCATGATTCTGAAAAGGCAAATTTGCCCATCATGTTCCACAAAGCTTTTATGGTATACAACAAAGCCATGCAAGTGTGTGCAAGTGGTTATCGCTGTGTGCCTAGTGCCTCGACAATCCGCAGCAACCGTTGGGTTTTTGTTCAACCGTCAACAACTTCTCAATATGGATGAGACAATGGCACAGAACGCCGCTACACCATATTCCACTGTTGCTATTCCGCTGTCAAGTGTTCTATTTTTATCTGCACTCGTCATCACACTCCTATCGCCCTCCCATCAAGTCACCATGTGTTTTATGGAAATAAAATCGAAGCCATGTAAGTGTGTGCGACCGAAATTTGCTTCATTGTTGTAACGTTGAGTGCCTCAAAAACCGAAAGAAACTGTAGGACTTTTATTCCGCTCACCTCAACTTGTTGTGGTGACTGGATGGTTACAATGAAGAGCCGTCATGCTGACGGTCGCGGTTCGACTCTCGGTAGCGGATGGTAATCTTTTTTTGTGCGCCATTGAATTTACTACTACTAATCAACTGTACAACATCACGCACACATTGAATTTTTCTAATCGAATTGATGTGCTGCTTTTTTGCCCACGACCAATGTTGCTTTCTTTCTCCAAGTTGCGATCCATTACGAGAAAGGAAACCAAATCATGCGAAATTGCATTACAATCTTGCTTTTTTATTTTGGGTGCAGATAAAAACCAGATGCGAAACGAGTGAAAGCTTATTTACGAAAATTCATTTTCAGTTCATGGTTTCTGATATTTTAACTGCTCCTTAAAACTTTTTCTTTTCGCGTCAGCTCAAGTCCAATTGAGTATGGTTGGTAGGTAACTCAAGGTACAGATTTCATGTGTATTTATTTAGCTTTTATATGTTTGTTTATGCCTATGAGTTGCAGTGAAAAGTGAATGCTCTTTCTGTTTGGTTTCGTCATATCAACTTGAGCTGTTGCTCAATTGAAAGGTTTGACATATGGTTATTATTAAAGTGAAAGCATCTGCTCATATAACTAACATGATCGCTTGTTTCAAATTCAGTTTTAAGCATGTTTCAGTTGTAATGTAATTAATACTTTTTAACTAACATTCTGATACGCATATTTTTCGGAATATATCGCACGCTGATGCTCGCCCTGATCCAGAACAACATCCAAATTCAACTATTATCCACTCAACGTCACCCATCCTTATATCATTGGCGCGCTTAATTGCCGCCCATTGTTGTTTCTTTGCAGTGTTCTCTCGCTATCTGTTTAATAGCCTGCGGTCGGCAGATCGCCACTGGCGGTGTCCGTCGTGATATTCGAACCAACCGCCGACGTGCCACAGTCGCGGCGATAGGCAGCGAATTATAGGGGGCGGGAGCGAAGCTCATTCCGCCGTGCAAAAGCGGTAGACAACCAACCACGGTGCAGAAAAATATACACGGCAGCCAGTTTGCTCTCTGCATCCATCCATCCATCCATCCATCCGTCCATCCATCCACCATTGCGCTTCGATTCGCGGTGAATCAGAAAGCATGTAGGTATAGGCATAGGTGGGTTCCAAACAAAGAAGCAAACGCGATCCGAAAAACAGGCTTACGAAGGGAACAACCGGTCGCGATAGGTAGAGGGAGCATTTGCGTTTTGTTTTTTCAATTTTCGCCGTTTTAACACATTCGGGTATGATGGCGCGCGGATGCCCGCCAGGCCCAGGCTATCGGGCTTCCAGCACACGAGTCGCTGCTTCTGAAGTTCTGTGCAGCTGAATTCAACCCGCAAACGATCAACTGTCAAAAGTAGTGGGGACGCCCCACGCCAACGGCGCCGCACTGAAAACTTGAAACGGTGGTGAGCTGGAGGTGGACTCGAGCCCGTTTGTTGGGGATTGCTTTC